>OMNM01062424.1:0-11523 GCA_900302745.1 Parablennius parvicornis | reverse complement strand
GTAGAAGGAGTGTAGATGGCGTGTAGAAGGAGTGTAGAAGGAGTGTAGAAGGCGTGTAGAAGGCGTGTAGAAGGAGTGTAGAAGGCGTGTAGAAGGAGTGTAGAAGGAGTGTAGAAGGCGTGTAGGAGTGTAGAAGGCGTGTAGAAGGCGTGTAGAAGGAGTGTAGAAGGAGTGTAGAAGGCGTGTAGAAGGAGTGTAGAAGGAGGAGAAGGAGTGTAGAAGGGTGTAGAAGGCGTGTAGAAGGCATGTAGAAGGCGTGTAGAAGGAGTGTAGAAGGAGTGCAGAAGGAGTGTAGAAGGCGTGTAGAAGGCGTGTAGAAGGAGTGTAGAAGGCGTGTAGAAGGCGTGTAGAAGGCGTGTAGAAGGAGTGTAGAAGGCGTGTAGAAGGAGTGTAGAAGGAGTGTAGAAGGCGTGTACAAGGCGTGTAGAAGGAGTGTGGAAGGCGTGTAGAAGGCTTGTAGAAGAGGTGCAGCGCCTCACCGGTGCCCAGGCTCGGTGTACTTCAGCAGCTCGGCCAGCTGCAGCGGGTACTTGCAGATCTTCTGCACTGGAGTGAGCAGGAAGCCGTCCAGCGAGATGTGGATCATCCGCTGCAGCAGCCGGCAGGCCTCGAAGAAGAACACGTACTTGTTGAGCTTCAGGAGTTTGGACAGCTGGACACAGGCGTTGGGGTGGTTGTTGCAGTACTCGGAGTAGATCTGGAAGTCTGTTTGCTGTGGATGGAGAGCACAGCACGGCGGTCAGCGCTGTGCAGAACCTGTGCATGGCGGCGGTGCAGGACGGAGGGTTCCTACGTGCTCCAGGAAGCAGCAGCCCAGCTCGCTCAGGTGTGGCTGCTCCTGGTTGAACTTCTTCTCCAGGCCTTTCAGGAACTTCCTCTGGAACCGATAGATGTCCTCCATATTCCCAAAGATGGTGCGGAGCTGCTCCTCCGTGAACATGTCCGTCCTCCTGCGACACTGTTTGATGTAACCCTGCAAACACACTCACAGTCAGACTACAGGATACTGTACAGACTACAGTCAGACTACAAACTAAAGTCAAACTACAGAGTAGTGTCAGACTACAGTCAATCTACGGGCTACAGTCACTCAACAGTCTACAGTCGGATTACAAATTACAGTCAGGCTACAGTCGGATTATAGGTCACAGTTAGATTACTAGCTACAGTCTACACTCCGACTACAGTCTACACTCCGACTACAGTAAGACAACAAAGTACATTCAGACTACAGAGTACAGTCTACTGTCAGACAACAGTCACCCTACAGGGCTGCAGTCAGACTACAGTGTACAGTTAGACAAGAGGGTACAGTCGATTAGAAGATACAGTCAGAATACAGTCCGATTATGGACTACAGTCGAACTAAAGGCTACAGCCAGACTATGAACTGACATCAGAGAACAGACTACAGTCGGATCAACGACTACAGTCCAACTACAGAATACAGACGGACTACAGGCTACAGTCAGACAACAGACAAAAGTCTAACTACAGGCTACAGTCAGACTACAGGCTACAATCAGACAACAGACTAAAGTCTGACTACAGGCTACAATCAGACTACATTAAAATCCAAAAGAAAATGCCTCAAACACAACTTCCACCTGCAGGTTGTGAGAGCAAACCCCATCACTGCTCTCACCCCCTGATCCAGCCTCGAACTGACCCCTCCCCCGACACACACACACACACACACACACACACACACACACACACACACACACACACACACACACACACACACACATTCACACACACACACACACACGTATAGTAGCTGCATGTGTGATGAAGTCCAATGTAGGCTCATCTTTTCTTAATGGCAGTTTGAATTTCGACTTAACAGTCGAGTGTCGGGGGTTCATCTGCTACATAAAATTCTGTTAAGTATACCAGAGAGTAATGTCAGTGTTTCAGATCATATAGTGAAGAGTATTGGATGTGGGCCCGGTTAGGTTAACAACTAAATTAAATATCTATGTGATCCGAAATTTTAAAAGCTCCGTTGCTAAAAGACATCGAGTAAAACCTGACCAACAGTAAAATGTGCCGTAATTGGTTGAGGCACTTTTATCACTAGATGGAAGACAGCACTCTACAATACTACACGAATTGAATATAACTTGTCAACCCATCAATATCAACTATCTTATCACTAACTTTGACTGTAGGTAGTACAACTTATATGAAGTAAACATAATGGTTGAAGAGCAGCCGTTAGGATTTGCACTGAAAATTCGATCATCATCTAATTATTGAGGTTATTAAAATTCTGATGTAAACAGTAGAGTGTGATATTCTCTGTATGAGAAACTAGATTAACACAGCCAGATTTTTTCACGTTAGTTTATTTTCATGTTTGAATACCTTTTAATCTGGTTACTTCCATTGTTTTACATCTGCTCATGTGCCTCAAGACATTGGATATTTTTGAGCAAGTCAACGAATCACTCCTCATATATTCTGGGATCAAAAGAACAAAATCTAAAGCCAGTAGAGAAAAACTGCTACAAAAAAGGACATTAAAAAAAAAAAAGCATTTTCTTTCCTCAGAAAAAAAGTCCCTTTTCAGGGATGTCAATTGAGAAAGTATGATTGTGTCCTTTAGTGAAGGTGTCCATGACATCTTCTCATTTAGGCACAACAATATAAATTGACAAAGAGAGGAAAACAAATAAAAAGCATCTATGCTAACAAATAGAAACTAATTAGACACGAAGCCGGTGGTATTCGTCATAACTACGTCTATGGTTGAAAACATTAGGAAGAAGCAATCATCCTGTCATACTTTGTGATTATAGGTGTTCTCTTTGCAACAAGCAAACTTCTAAACTTGGAGCTATAATATGTGCACCACTGCCTTTTATAGTAATCGCAGGGTTTGACCTCTTACTATTGGACAAAAGGATTTCTAGTGAAAAAATAATCCAACTTTCTATCAAAGTTCTTTTCATTTCATTCCTGTACTCCAAGGGACATATGAGAGTGATCCAAACGAGAGCTGCAACTGTTTATTTTTTTTAAATGATGTTCCCTGATAATCTACAAGGTTGAATGTAATGCCGGACAAGCAGATATCCTTATAAAAGATTAGATGATTCTCACAGAAAACCATCACTATAAATGTTTTCCCAACCAAATCGTCCAATGCATTTCCAAACTCCATGCCATTGTGATAAATCTCAATCTTGAAAACTTTGCATTGTATTTGTATTGTATTCTTGCGCAGAGAAACTCAACTACCGGTTACAGTGATTCCTGTTTCCTGTTCTGGTGAGTGATTACACTAGTAATTTTTAAAAGATAGTACCTGGAAACAAATCCCTTTGACATGATATGTGTAAATGTTCTGCAAAGGATTGCATAATAAACTCAAACTTTCAGTTAGTGTCAGAAACTGACTACATCTCTTTTCAACAATGATTGTTATTGATTTTGCAACATATCTTAAGTAAGCGTGGCATTTTGACTAGTTCAATCAGATCCAAGTTGGGGTTTTTTTCTTGTTGTTTTTTTAAAGCACAGGCTTGAGGCTTCACAAATGTTGTTTTGTGACTTGTTTATCGGATTCTGTCAGTTTTCTGAAGAAAGGCATCACTGTTGTAACATTGTTAGAGTTCTTCCTGTGAGTCACAGGCATGTGTCTTCTGCAATCCTCATGCGTCCGATGTGATAACACTGCATGTAACAGATGCAGGCAGCCGAAGGTGCACTGCAAGTCACACAGGAAATTCATGTCAACATTGCACATGCCCCGTCGCTGCACTGTATACACACCTGACCTGGAACAAAGTGGACAATACGATACCAACCGAGCCCATGCCGAGACAGAAATCTCACTGTGAGCCACACTTCTCAACACATTGATGAGACAGGATGACACTACGGCACACAGAGGGAGAGGTGTGGGTGTGACAGCCCACGACCATAATTTCATCCTGCCATTACCTGCCCAGCCACTCACTGTTATGCTCACAGAAGACAGATGCACAAACACCGCAAGCGAGTGAGCACGCGCACGGAGCATCCACAAACACACCAACACGCCAAAAAAAAAAAAAAAAAAAAAAAAAAATAGTACATAAGACTCGGCTGCAACCGGTGCCAGTACCTCTCTTCTCATTGTGACTCATTGTCAGGCTGCTGGATGAGCCTTGTCAATTGAACTGACAGAAAGAAGCGTATTAGCGACAACAAACCCTGGCAATGTCTCCCTCTCCATTTGAGTGGAGCAGCATGAAGAGGAGCACGATCCTGAAGGCAGTCCACCGAGTTTAACCAACGTGTGCATCTGCTTACACCTGGTTTGCTTGAGCCGACACTAAAATGAGGTCAGCATGTCAATACGCAAATGTCTCTACTATGTGACAGGCGGAGTCGACAGGTTTCTGAATGTTGATGCTGCGAGATAGACTTGTCATCGCTACTTCATATAGGAATTAGTAGTGCATGGACAAAAATGCTCCTTACATTGATTTACAGGAAAAACAAATATCGCCAATTACAACTAATCATTCACATCAGGACATGTTCCTCAACTTTGAACACGCAATCAATCGAACTTTATTCAGTTTCCATGCAGGTTGATGAAATTAAAGGTGATTCACAGGAATACAGACAGTGATGAGACAAATTAAGGAAGGTCAAAAAAACAGTAAATACGAGCCCTGAATGGGGGACAAAATAGCATTTTAAAAGATAAACAAAGAATAATTATTAAAACTGAAAGAAGAAAAGTGGATTAAAAGTGACCGGTAATGTCATAAATCAGGTCAAACTGATTTCCAAGTCCAGATAAAACACAAAATACAGTAAATATTAACATGACAGAAGATGTAACTGATATTGATACAAAAATAAAAGAAATTAAAAATAACTGAAGGCATGTTTTTTTATTCTACATATCTCAATGCTTCTACTTGGCCTCAGATAAAACCTATTCCTTTACTGAAAAAGCGATAAATAGTATTTAATTTTGTGCCAATAGTGTGACACCAATACAAACAGCACAGAGTGAGGTAAGCTGTGTCAGAGGGTCTATTAGTAACATTCTTGCGGGTATCTAAACTTCTCAGGGGGTCGCTATGCCTTCGTTAACATATCCCACAATCACATGTTGTGCCGCTTATTGAATTTCACATCTCAGACCACCCATGACCTCCCAGTGTTGTCACGTGAGCACTTACTGACAGTGAGCTTGTACATGGTTTAAAGGTTTGAGGAGCCACATTAGCAGGTCGGTAATGGACACTGTCTGAATATAGAGCCCGTGTTTGAACAGTTTACACTCGCAGTTAATGTCGAGTGGTGTCACTTTAAAAGATGTTTAACTAATGTGTATGAATATGTGGAAGGCAGTAAAATCGGAATTTAAATAGAAAACCGAATCAAAACTAAAATATAACATTTCATTTGGGCCTGCTTGTTTGTTTGTTCGTTTGATGGTTAAAAAAAAAACCAAAAAAAAAACACATTTTCAGCGTGGACCTGCTAAACATAATGTCTGCAGAAGAAAAAGATGAAGAACTGTGGAGCAGATCACTTTCCCCGCGAGCAAACCATCAATCAATAGTCAACTGACGCGAGCCCAGATCGGTTTGCGTACTATTTGCACTACTTCTCTGCCCAAACCAGCCTTTGAAGTTCAGTAATGACATGTGACGTCTGAGATTAGCCGAAGTGAAAACTAATGATAAATTAGTAATATGCGAGGCATAAATATTTGATTCCAGACATCAAATCTTTAATGTGACAGGTTCAAGGGCAAGAAACATAATGCCAGCCTTGATATCTCTGAAACCAACACACATTGAGGGTTGTTTCAGTCCGATTTCATAACCCTCTCTGTAAGACATAACTTGTTTTCACTTCCTCTGAGGTCAGAGTAAGACACTTGTTTTGTACTCCCGACATGCATTCTACATGATGCAATACTATGAAGAAAAGTAAGCCTTTAGAGAAAAAGGACTTCAGCAGTATTGGCGTACAATGCTCAGTTGTGTAACTTTTACGGTTTTAAAAGTCTCATAGCGTTCATCTATCTTTTATACTGCTTCATCCAACTGGATGCTGAAGTAAACACTGAACAAGTCCATTACAAGGTATACTCAAAGAGACAAAAAGTCATTATTACACCTATTCACAGTCACCAAATAACCTAAACTGGATGATTTCTGTTCTGTGGGAGGAAACTGGAGTATATAATATTGAAATTATTCAAAAATTACACAACCTTAATAAATGGTAGCTATATTATTGTGAAGGGAGATGTCAACACCAACGTATACAGAATGTGAACACTTCGCTCTGCTGCTTAAAGGGCTGCACAGAAATCACCTCGTAACAAGGCAACCAAAGGAGCGGCTGTGCCACAGTGGGTAGAGCAGGTCATTTATTAATACTGGCAGTGCGACCCCAAGACACCGAAATCACACCAAGATGGCTTTATGGCCTGACAGTCATAAAAAAGGATCAGAAACAAAAGTTCCTTAAGGCCATCACTCCTTTTCTTTTGCTTGCCAGATCAACTGTGCTCGTCCTGCTGTTGAAATGGCAGCCCCCTCTGAAGCTGCTGCCACGAGGCGCTCCTTCAAGTCCCGACAGAGGAATCTCTTCTATTTGCCCCTGAATTAGCATGTCATATTTATCAATCGTGCCTTTTATCCCGCCACAGCATGGCACGGCCCCATTCCAACGCTCAGCTTTCAACTCTTTTATTGTCTGATGACACCCTGACCACCTTACAAGCTCAGAACACACAATCAATTGCACCTAACGTAAAGACACATGACTCCCAGTATCACAAACACAAAGGGCCTGTTCCGACCTGGCGTTAAAACGCGTTTTGGGAAATCCGATCACATGTGGCGAACCCTGACACAGTGTATACATTTGTCGGTATCATACCTTTCGGGGTAACCACTTGAGATCAGATTGTATTACTACTGTGTTACTTCCGTTCTGGGGTGCATCTGTGATGTATGCTGTTCACGCAACCAAAGCTTTGTGGTCAGGTGTGTTCCTGTTCACACTTGTCTTTAAAGCTCACCACTCATGATCGGATCACCAGAAACACATGTTAACGCTCGGTCTGGACGGGTCCCAAGAGAGGCAGACAGGTGATTACATGTTGGTCATCATCTTACCTCAGTTGATTGAAACTCAGGTCAAGACGTCTTGCCAGCTGACCGTATGTTTCTCCAAGAAAGTCGGGAATCTCCTTACAGTCATGGCCGATATAAGAAACCTGAAGAAAGTCAAGCACAAAGTGTGACTAGATTTAAAAAATATATGAATTATACATACACAACTGTTTTGTTTTAGTAGTGTTCAACCAAGAAATATAGTGGGTGACTTCTCTCAATTAACTAAAGTGGCAGAAATTGTGACAATGAAACACAAATCTTTGTCCTTCAAGTCCTTCTTAAGAATAGAATAGTGTTCACAACTTGTTTCTGACTAGATTATAACTCGAAAAGACTGCAGACTCACTTTCCAATATCCCATTTGCCAGAACATTAAAGCAGGGGTGTAAAACACTATGTCTACATGTCAATATTTAATAATATACTAATATAATGTTTATATTTTCACAAAACCAAATATGAAGTCAATTTTAATGAAACCTGCGGGTGCAAAATACAGTAAAAAGTAAAAAAAAAACTTCTACAGATGTTGTATTATGCATGTTTTTACAAACTCACCCTTTCAACATGGCTTTGAGGCAAATTTGCTGTCTTTTATGGCAGCATCACAGATATCTCAGCTCGGGTCTCTGTGTTGGGTTCTGTCTGGTACTCTTAAAAATTAGGTTGTTGTTTATTCTTTTTTTTAAATCCATGTTTTCTTTTGAATTTTTACCGTTTGCTCTGTGGTATAGCAGGAAGGATTGGGGTCTCTTATAGGCCAATTTTGGCCCACGGGCCTTATGTTTGACACCCCAAGGTTTACAATTAAGCCAAACATGCCCACTCTCACCAAAAAAACATAAGCACACATGGGCTTGCACACACGCATTAAAGAAGGCAGGTGGCATTGTCAAACTCTGCATATAAAAGTTAATAAAACTTAAAACAAATAACCTTTAAGATTTTGCACATTTTCTGCAAAAGGGAAGCCCTGCTTATTTAGAACTACATTGTTTACTGTGGCTGGACTGCAGGAAAAATCAATTGTTTACAGTGTGAGTAAGTGTTATCAGACTGCATCATGAATAGCAGAGGTTTAGTAAAATAGCAGGATGCTGCAGGGCCGCTTGTTTTTCCACTGAACTTGTGGGCGTGGCTACAAAAATGAAAGTCAGCTACAGTGTGTGTCACATGACAGCCGCTGATGTCGAGGGAAAGTACAATCAGAACTTTAACACGTTTGCTGCTCTCTGAAAAGTATTCCCATTGAAGATTATCAGATAAAGTCAAATTGCAACAAGTGTTATTTCTCTGCAAACTTACCTGAGTCCCATTCAAAGCGACCAGCGGCTCGTTGTTTTCCATAACTTTCTCGCGGAAGCGGACAAGACGGTGGTAGTTTTTTTTTTCTTTTTTTTCTGAATGATGTTTCCAAACCTCCGTAAAAAAAAAAAACACCGCTGTTGACAATATGTAAAGCAGCTGTTTGAGGATGCAGAGACTGAGGCTAGATCTACTACAGATCCGCTTTACCGCTTCCGCGTGCCGTCTCGATCAGCTGATCGTGCGGAAACACGTGAGCGCACTTTGTGACAGATTTCATCTGACTGTCTCCTCATGATCCCATTACACCCACCCTGCTAGTGTGTTAAGAAACATAACACCAATCAGAAGTTTCACTTGAGTATCATCATAGTGGCAGAAGTTACGGAGTTTCAATCAGGCATTACGAGGGTTGCCAGATCTGCCTCAATACAAGCTACAACACATCTATTCAGTCAAAACCAAACAAATCATAACATATCTTCTTTGTTAAACACACACTGCACAGAGTGTAGATTTATCTGGCATTTATCTTTCACATGCAGCCCTCAAAGCATGACGAAATCAGTCACAAAGTACATACAGAATACAGTGTTGCACATGAAAACTCTTTCGCCTGTGCTCTTCAAGGGAATGATGAACTTTTCAGAACTAAATAGTCAAAGAAAACGTTCAGCAGACTCCTGTGAGGAAATGAAAAACAACTGAGCTAATTCAACTACCTCAATTTAGCTTTCAGTTGCTGCAGGCTGTGTGTCGTCCCTGTACCTGCAGTGCCAGCACTACACAAAAAAATACCTGGAAATTTTAATCCAACATTCTATAAAAGTTTTTTTTTTATGTTGTTTTTTGTTTTTTTAAATATGACATTTGAAAGATATCACACAAATTGGACCTGAAAGGGGTATTACATTTATGAAGGTTGAAATGTAATAATGTCTGCATGTGACACTGATCAACTCAACAGTGGCTCGTTCTCACACACGAATTGCACCGATTACAGATGGAGTTGTATTTTACACACAATATGCACACACTGAACACTGGAGTAGCTCTCCCCCACCTCTAAACAGAAAAGAAACAAAGTATGTAAAACATTATACTCCAAGTCCATCTGTGGTCTAATGGTAAAGGGAGGAGGGAAAGAGACACAATGTCCCATCGTCCCTCTTCTCTTTTGTCCACATTTTACAAGAACACTGCGAATCGCCCCGAGAAACTGTTCCAGGACTTTTTGTTTTAAGATGAAGCAGTTGTGTTCTTAGAAGTATGTGTTGTATTATAAGCAATGCACGCATGCAACATCATTGTTTGTGCACATGTACAGTGGATCTACAAGCAAACCCACTTCAGCATTCAGTGTTTAGCGTGCAGTTTTTATACAAGGCATTTAATATAGATTTAATGAATGAAACATGTAGCATTGTCAAGTGTATTCCACTGAGATATAAACATTTGTGTCAGGGTCAATATGATATCTGTAGTCCCGTTTTTTATTAGTTGTCTATTTTGCCTTTGTCTTGCATTTTTTCTGCAGGATTTGTGAAGACTTTATATTTTATTTGTTCTTGTAACTCTTTAGTCTTTAGAGTGACAATAAATTGAGAAGTATTTAGTGTCAAATGGAAGGAAAAGGACACTTCAAGTGAGGTCTGCCCGGTGCAACTACTGTATTATAAGTCTGGCCAAAACACATTAGGTGTTCAAAATATATCTGACAACTCATTTGCAATGATTTGAAATATATTCAAGCAATAGCCCACTTTAGAAAAATTACAGCAGTGCTCATATTCAGTACAAAAGCCTGATCTGGAGTGTAATATTACACGAATGCTCTTTATTGGTTGACATATATAAAAAGGACAATTACGTTTTTATTATTTGTTTGTTGAATGAACAGAGGTAGTGAATGTTCCTGGACAAAGAAGGTTCTTTGTTACGACAGTATATTCCTACAGTGGAATATGTTACGCTCCTGATTAACATACAGCCTGAGTTGACGCTTAATCATAACAACAATATTTCCATTTGAAGTTTGGTTTGGAACTTTTATGGAGTTTGCATGTTCTACCTGTGTGTGTATGGGTTTTCTCCAGGTACTTTACAAGGTGTGTGCAATGTGACGGCCTGGTGACCTGTCAAGGTGCATCCGGCCTTCGTCCATCGTCGGCTTGGATCCATTCCAGCCTCTGACAACCTTGACCTGGATGAAGCGTTATAGGAGTCGAATAAATGGAAACACCTGTGCAGTCATGCAGCTGTGAAAAATCCCTCGCCAGATGACATGAGTTTATTAGCGAATTCAGGTGTTTCGATCCGACGCGTTGCCACGAGGGTATCAAATAATAACAAGACATTTTGGACAGTGCTATGCTTCCAACTTTGTGGTAACAGTTTGAGGAACACCTTCTTCTGTGCCAGAGCACACAAAGCAAGAACCATGAAGGTTTGAGGAGTTCACTATTAAAGTGCTATGCTGGCCAGCTCAGAGCAATGAGCTCAACCACATTGAGCACCTTTGGGATCAACTGGAAAGGATTGACGCCTTGTCCAACACAATTAAAGAATGCCAAATACTGTCTTTGTTGGTATAATTTTTAGGTCTGTATACTTTTGTATATATAGTGTATATTGTCTATGAATTACAGTTTAATGATGTAAAGCAGGTATGAGATTTCTTTTTTTAATATTGACTAAAATCATCAATAAGATCAATCAGTTAGCACTCTCGCCTCAATAAGAATGTTGTGGGTTCAGATCCCGGTCAGGGCTTTCTATGTGGAGTTTGCATGTTCTCCCTATGTGTATGTATGCGTGCATGTGTGCGTGTGTGCATTTCCTCCCTCAGTCCAACAAACATGCATGTGAGGTTAATTGGTGACCCTAAAATTGCCTCTAGGTGTGAACGAGAGTGTGTGCGGTTGTCTGTGTCTGTGTTTGCCCTGTGATAAACTGGAGGCATGTCCAGGTGCACCCTGACCCTCAAACATTGTTTGCTGGCACTGGCTCCAGCACCTTGTCCAGGATCAAGATAGGTGGTGTGGCTTTTTTAGAATAATGTGAGAGAAGT
>OMNM01062423.1:0-11790 GCA_900302745.1 Parablennius parvicornis | reverse complement strand
AAGAAAACATGAGGTGTCAGATGAGCTTAAAAATCAGAACTGCGCATGTGTGGGTTCCTGCAACAGGAGCTCAGTGTGATTTAAAAAAAAAAAAAACAAACAAAAAATAAAAACAAAAAACGAATGGGTTAACACTTGTTGAGTACTTTGATGCTGAAAATGTGAAAGTAGCTGAGGCTGTCAGACAAGCACAGGAAGAAAAAAAAAAAGAAAAAAAACGGAACTTTTTAACCCCCAAAAGACGCTTTCTTGTGATGTAGTAGAGTAACATCAGAGGAGGTTTTTGAAATGTACTCGCCGAAGTCTTGACCTTGAGGGATTTGAGTTTGAAGCAGCAAAAATACCTGGTGTTGCAGAGATTTCCTCAAATTACACTGGCTACTGGAGAAAGTGGTTTGCAGTGCTGTTTCACAGTGAGAGGAAACAGGTTTGAATCCTGAAGCATCTTTCAAATAGAAATGTCATCATTTTGAAAAATGCCCTAAATTGGGGGGGGGGAAGTGTCAGATGCCTGGAAAGTCAGAAGACAAGTAATTAGTTGGAATAGTTGTTTTTTTTCTGTAGGGGCCTGTTGTTATTAGTGTTTTTGCTTTGTTGTATTTATTGGGTTTTTTTTTTTTTACACATTTTTGGAATACTATGCAAATCTAAATGCTCAAAGTAAAGTATGTAGAGTGGTAGTAGAGTATGTAAAGCAAAGTGAGCGCCTCCTTTGCAGCACGGGAGACAAACTCATTACAGTTCAACGGCCACAAATGGCACAATTTTACTTTGAGTGGGCCGGAATAGGAAAACAGAGACACAACAACTTTAAAATATAAACTTTAAAGGTTTTATTTGTTGTTGCAGAGTGTACGTGACAAAAATGCCAATATTTTCCCATAAAACTAAAAATCAGAAGAGAAATTGTCAACAATCTCAACATGATTCCAATTTCAATGAAATCTTCTGGTGCATAATACAGTGAAATGTCCAAAAACCTGTTGCATTATGGGTGTTTTCACAAACTCACCCAGACAGCATGGCTTTGAGGCTAGTTTGAAAGGAACAAGGTTTGATTGCAGCATCACTGATATCTCAGCTCAGGCCTCAGTGTTGTGTTTTGCCTGCTAATCTTAAGAAAGTTGTTTACAAAATCGTTGTTTTCTTTGAATTTTTCACATTTTTCTTGATGGTTTGGCGGACTGGAGCTTCTTGCAGGACGGTTTAGGCCCACAGGCCTCATGTTAGACACACCAGCTTTACAGGGTAGGAAACCCCCAGTGAAAAGACACAAATTTGAGTCCAGTAAAGGTCTTTTTAAGTCTGCATGTTCTCCCTCTGCACACGTGGATTTTGTGTGGAAATTACCTTTTTTGCCCACATTGTCTTTATTATTTAAATCTGAGTTAAAATAATTAACTTTTGGATGGATTTTCTATTCAAATAATGGGAAACGTGCTGCTTTTGCATTATATTTCCACTCACATGATCATACGAGTAGCAGAGGTCAGAAAGCGAGCGTGCAGCCGCCTGTTCCCACTAAAAGCCCGACCATTAATGCCTACAAACAGCACACAGCCCACATTTTGGAGGCAGAGCTAAAAGAAGATTTATGTGTTGAGAGGTACCGAGGCTGACGCAACAGACACTGCACGCGTGTAAACATGACCATAAATAATCCATTAGGTTCTGATAGACAACAACACGTCAGGAGGTCTGGATGAGCCCCCTCGTTAGCTCTAATGAGACAAACGTGTTGGGATTTCTGGCCTCTCGTGAATCCAAAAAGAGCAACGGATCAATGAAAAGCCAGATTCCAAATGGTCATAGAGAACACATTTAGAGAAGTTGCTGCATCCTTTGTCTAGATTAGGGTAACTTATTCAAATTTATACACACGTAGGATTTATTAAGAAGAGCGGGTGTATTAAAGAACCACAAAAAACTAGGTGGAGGAACGGCAACTGTAAAAGCTGGATGATCTGGCCCAGCAGGACTTTTATTCCCAATATCGTCTGTGAAGAAATCCTGATCAAAACAAATCATTTTACGTGGCTAGTTTTGGCCCACGGGCCTTATTTTTGACACCACTGCGCAACAGCATGACAACATTAACATCTTACAGCATGAGGAAAACATGGAATTCCAACATTCAATTAGCCATTGCTCACTGAAATTAATCTAACATGCTTATCTTTAGCTTGCCAGAGGAAGTCAGAGCACTAAGAGAATCCACAATCTACAAATTCTTCAACTGGGGCGTTACTGCTGCAAGACTCCACAAAATCCCCGATTCCCCGTGCAATTAAAATGAAATTGTTCTGATTTCTTTGGGTGCAAAATGAAGTGAAAAAAAATCATGAAATGTATCAGAATCAGTGGTAAACCTCCACCAGAAAGAGAAAGCACTGATTTCATAGTCTTTAAAAAAAAGTTCCCATCCTGAATGCCAAGTCTTAAAACTGTTCGGGTGTCAAACATAAAATCTGTGGTCCAAAGCCGGCCCCCAAGAGGCTCCAACTGGGCCAAATCACCAAACAAATAGTGAAAGTTTAAAAAAAAAAAAAGGATCTACTTTTTTAAACAAATGTCTTATGAGGTTAGGCCAAAATGTAAAACTGAGACCTGAGCTGAGATATCAGTGATTCTGATGAAAGAAATTAGCAAATTAGCATTAGCCTCAAAGCCATGCTGTTAGGGTGAGTTTGCAAAAACCACCCATAATGCAACAGCTATAGAAGAAGTCTTATGGGCGTTTCATTGTATTCTGCATCAGAAGGTTACATTAAAGGTTTCATCGGTTTTATGTTGACACTGTCGTCATTTTCAGTCGTATTAGTTTGGCTTTTGTGATAATACTGAGATTTTCACCCTGTATCCTCTCCACCACTATTTTACCGGTCCGGTTCACTGAAGATGCATCCAAGACATTGCCCGTAGTGATTCAAAGCGTGCAGCTTCACCCATTTGTTGCACGTCCTTGAATAATTCAGCACAAACTATGAAGCCTATGTGCTATTTTAAAGAATTCTGTGAATCATTGATGTGGTTGGTATGCAGGTATGTCAGCATTCACATCAAATCGTTCCAACAACCTGTGAAAGAAGCCATAGGTAGGCGTTCAACTTCATGACAGATGGCTCTCAAAATATATAATTTATCTAAAAAGAGAAACCTTTTTCTAGATAAATGTCACTTCTTGAGTGGTTGTGCTTTTTATTATACAGCATATGATGAGCTTAATGTGCAGCAAAGCGTCCATTAGTCAGCAAAATGGCTCAGAAAGTGCTGACTTTGTTTGATGGTTTTTTTTTTTTTTTTTTTTTTTTATGTCAGCTTGTCCCTTTTGCACTGTAATTTATTTTTGAAAATAGCGTGAAAGATTTGGATGCTGAAGTTGACACCAGTCTCTGTAGATGTCAGCTTAAGGAGAAAAAAAAGAAAAGTGTTTGGTGTTATTGCTTCACAGCTTTAACAAGAAAAGTTGTGAAAGAGCAGCTGGCGGCTGACGACTGTGTTTATGTTCATTAAGTGAGAGTCTTACATAAGAGCAAAAACTTTCAGAGCTAATTTCTGCTTGTATTTGCTACTCATTGCTAACCTTGACAAAATGATTCCCAAATGGATATTTCCAAAGTGTATTTAGTACAAAAATACTGCTTTAAAATGCATAGAAAAAAAAAAGTGGATTTCTTCTAGGAAACTCGTTTTTTTTCCACCAATGTAGATAATTCAGTTTAGTTTTAGTATAATTAGGACAAATCAGGTTTAGGAATAAATGCAAACTTCAATTATAAACAGTTTTGTTCCAAAATGCAATCTGCTTGGGCTCCTGAGGGAGATTTTGGGTTAAAAAAAAAGTAGATTTATTTTCTGGGAAACTGCTTTTATTTTCACAATCTAGCATAGTTAGGATGTTTTGGTATAATTAAAGGGTTCAGATGATACAAAATTCTCTTTCTAATGGTTTTCCAACAGTAATATGCGTCCCTATAACTGGGAATGACGCCTCAGAACTGAGGAAAGACTTCTCATCTCTCCCTGCCCTGTTTCAATTTTTAAAAAGTGTTGCGCCAACAAGCCAATCAAAAATCAAACCCTATATAGTGTCATCAGGGATTTAGCCAATCCCAATCCAGGTAGGCTCTCTCTTTGACCCTCCCACAGTTATGTAGCTCTGCTCTGGCACATGGCAACACGAAAGGAAGTGCTTCCTTCTCTTCCCAAGATGGGCGTGTGTGGGCGGAGCCAATCCGGCTTACACAGACACAGCAGATTCTGAATGCAGCTCCTATGATCCAATATTCAAATGGTTGAAAATGAAGGAAAAGCTGGATTTGAGGCAATAAACTTTGAATAAAACATTTTGGGGCCAACAAGACTCATATGAGCAGGAGTGTTGAAAAGCTTTATATGACTGCTTAAAGAGCAGAAATAGATTATACCCACCAAGGGATTGATTATCCCTAATGGCCATTATGACACTTTATTAGCACTTTCACCCATTTTCCTTCGACTGAGCAGTTTTATTTGATTCTCATGTAGCAGGTGGTGCTCCCTCCTCCAGTGACCACGAGGGCCGGTCAGAGCCACGCCATGGCGGGCACGCTGTCAGCTCGCGTTAGCACAGATCACAGAGCCAGTACCACTCAGTGCTCTGACGAGTGTCTGCATCAAGCTGATTACAGAGGCAGGAAGCTTCTCCTGGACGAGGAGGCTCTTGTAGTTGCTGCTTTTTAGGGTTTCTTCATGAATTGCTTCCTAAAATCACATAATTATTCACCGATTACTACGGTTTTATTTGAATACTGATGCTTTTCATTGTCCGTACATTCAGCAGAAACCGCAGAGCTGAGGTCTGGAGGCTGTATAAAGAAGAGACACTCGACCAGACACTTCCCATTGAGTGCAGCGGCAAACAACCCGAAGACAGTCGACACAGCTCGCCTCATCTGAACAGCCTCTGTCGAGCTAAAGTGCCAAAACAAGTGATGGAGGAGCTCAGTAGCTGCAGCCTGCGGCTTGTAATCAACCTCTCAGTACAAAGAGGTTCGTTTAATGGATGGAAAAATAGACTCTTGTACCTCCCGATCCTGAGAGCAGTCGGAGCGAGTTAGTCATAACATCATAAGATCAAGTGAACTCATCTATTCATCTTCCGTACAGATTCAATCCTAATCAATGTTGCAGATGAGATGATATCCCAGTTGCTATTAGGAAAACTGTACATTACCCATCAAATATATATCAAACAGAGGGCTTGAATTTGGAGAAAAAAGTTGGAAAAACGGCAGAAAAGTCCAAGATTGTACTTGATCCTTTCTGTTTTTTTGGTGAAAAAGCAGCCTTGGCTGAAGTCACATGCTCGATCTAAATGTACGTTAGCAAATTTACTTTTAGCTAAGATTGTAGGGTGACGCTGGATTACAGAGAAACATACATATATGTGTAGAAAGAACCTGCAACCTCCACACAGAAAAGCCGAGAACGTGACCCAAGTTTTCTTGCTGTGATGTGACACTTCAAACCACCAAACACCCTGCATGTATTATATGAATGCCATATATGACTATATACACACATTATGTTTATTGCTTCTTTATAAAAGTAAGACAGCATCTGGAGAAAATCTATGCACGCACCAGAAGAACATGCAATCTCTGCACAGAAAAAGGCTCATATATTTCTTGCTGTTGCTCAACACGTTAATAGAATCGAAATAACCTATAGACTGGCACAGTAGCATAATTAGCATTTTATTACCAGGGGCCGGCGCCACAGCACGCCCACAACTTGTGCAAATATGTGTGTAAAAAGCCAGAAGGCATGTTACAATGGTCCAGCAACCTGGATTTTTTATTAATGTCACGATAAAAAGCTTCAACCAACCAAACACGATCCACTTCTTTCTTTGCAACGGGAAAAAGAAAGGGAAGCCTGTCCAATCTGCCCCTCAGATTTCTACGTTAATTGCCCCTCGGTAAAGTGGCCCCCTGATGCCTCTTCTCGCAAGCTGCGACATTATACACTTTCATTTTCAGGAGCTCTCAGCACAAAATCTTATTTATTTATTTATTTATTTTTAATCCTAAATCTTGAGAGAAAGACGAAGAGAAGCCACCGCAGCAGGCGGGGATGTTGCTCCAACCACACGGAGCCGCTAACATCTCAGACAATTAAGTTCTCTGCCGGCTCTCCAAGCAGACACTCGCTGGCGGCTCTCGGTCAACAATCCTTCATGGAAAAACATTAGGTGGTGAGGCGGAGTTTTCTCAGCGGGGGAGTCTGTGTTTCTGCGGCTGGATGAGCTCGTGCAGTTTGTTCCATGTGAGCCTGCGAGCGGATGTATTGATTTAGTGTGCTGGGAGGGTGGAATGCAGACCGATGGGCAACAACAACAACAACACAAAAAAAAAAAGAAAAATGCCTCTGCACGTTTTTAAAAAACAGTTTTTACCTGCAAAATCAACATTTACACACAGATCCATGACTAACTTTACAGCCATATTGTGTTATAGCATCAGATGGATTTGCTGTTAGAGACTCTGCAATCAATCTCCCTCATTCGCTTACATATGTTAGCATTCACAGCCTAATGTTATTAAACTGCAACCCCCCCCCCTTATTTAGTGGACACAGCAACAAAAGCCATATCCCATTATCTGATGTTGACATTCTTTCGAACAGTAGAACAGCCGCACATTGACTGACGTCCTTCCTTTCAGAAAGGTTTTACTTTCTTTGGCATGTCTTGCTAATTACACACACTGTCTCTCATTTGTCTATCGACTTTCAAGACAATGCATTTAAATCTATGCTAAAGGTCACCGGGGCTAATAGAATTTGGAGAAGAAGACCGTCAAGACGCCTGATTCACTAAGATCCTGATTAAAGTCAGCTGCATTGCCTTGGTCGCACAAATAGATTGCACTTTCAGCCTGAATGCTTTTTTTGCTATGAATGAAAATATGAGTGACATCATCTCAACCTGTTTACACGAGTTACTGCATCAAAAATGTAGCTGAAAGGAGGGTGCCTATCAAAACTAAAAAAATGCCATCACTGGTTTGTCATTGGTGACAAAGTGAAAGTTTGAGGTGAACACCAAAAAAATCTTAAAAGGAAGTCTGCGAAAGTCATGGCGAGCCAGCTGAGGGAATTTCTGTGTAAACAGGTATCGTTTCCAAATTGTTGCCATGTAATGGCAAAATATTGTGTGAACAGGTTGTAAAAACAGACAGTCATAAACATCTATGAGCTCATATTGTACGATTTACATCAATTCATCTGCATAAACTCATCCCAGTATTTTGTATCATCTGGAACAAAATCGTTGTGATGCCCTAAACCTTGTGAACAATTCAAAGTGGAAGTTTGTATTGTTGCTTCTTGCTCCTGCCATTCTAAATTACTTATTATTTATGAAACACATAAAAAAAAAAAAAAAATTCTCATTGACCAACATTAAACAAGCCAATCCACTTTCGGAAACTGTTAAATAGTTATAAAGGAGAGTAAATGTAACGTTTGTAGTTTTATAACCTGGGGTTGAAATATTAAGTCTGCACGCACTGATAAACCTCCGAACAGCAGCAAGAGCAGTATAAAAAAATAGAGGAGTGAAAGCTGGAGTAATTGAACGCAGCAGAGGTTTTATTGCCCCTGTATTATTCACAAAGGCCACCGCATCCCAGATCGCCTGTGTGAACAAATGCACTGGAAACACGTAATGCTGCAAAGAAACAGTGATTCAGATGCATGTGTGAGTTACTGAGGTAGTAAACTGAAAGCAGAGAACCAGAGTGGATTGTTTTACCATTAAATCCAACCAGCGGTGGAGTGGCTGAAACAAACGTATGTTACAATCAGAGCAAACACAAAGGGAGGTATGAGACGCCGAGGCAGAGATGTAAAGTTAATGACAGGATATAGGACATCCACCACTGCTGCCATTACAGGACACGCTGGAGCTATAAAATTAAACAGCCATGGAGGAGTACCTTATAGAAAGACTATTACAGTCTCAACAGCGAGGGAACGTCGTTTTATCTCCAGGTGGAGAAACAGGGAGGAAAAAAAAATAAACTGTTCGGAGTCAAATAGAGAAGATATGCAGATTTTTAATGTATGCAGCACCGCTCTGCTGCTCATCCCACAAATGCAATTTAAAAAGGAAAGAAACAAACTTCCATTTGATATAGGATTTATAACAGAGTCACTGTCACAAGACTATAATGATGTGCAAAACGATACCGAAATACTAATGAGATGTGTTTGTTTTCGGATCGATTCACAGCTTAAACTAGTTGGTATTTTCAGATAAACCACTATTGTTTTCAATAAGTTAAAAGTTATTATGGGGCTGTATTAAAACTCCACAGATGTTGGTCGTGATGATGAAGAGTCAGAGGCTGAGACTGATGACACAGTGACGTTTGGAAATAAGAGCAGAAACTAGAGACAACAGTATTTACCTCGGTCTCTCTGTAATTGGTTCAATCTGAATGAAAATGCCTTCAACTCCTCTATTCACCACATAAGATTAGACCCTCACACATTTGACTTTTGTACAAGTATCGTCAAGGTCAAGGTCAAGATCAGGGTCAACTTCCTGATCCCTCAGGAGCAATGTGTAGTACAGCCAGCAGAAAAACAATCCTTCATACAATACACACAATGACACATCTATTTATAGATACTGAGTACAACAATGGTGTATTGGTATTGTATCAGTATCATGTCAATATCATATCAGTGTCAATGATACAAGCTATTGTTTTTCTTGTTATGAGAACTGAAGAGCTATAGTATAAATACTCATTGCTACTAGCAAATGTAAATTACTCTAGTTTTGTACTTCACAAAGAGTGTATTCCCTTCAAAGGGAACCACAAAAATATACTCATATATAGTTTAATCTGGTTCTTTTCATGCCAAACAAATGGTAACAACTTATGAGGTGGTGGGATTCGAACATAACGAAACTTTCAATTTTGCTAAACTAAACTGGAGGCCACCAAGCTTCAGGAAAAGTATGACAATATTCATTTCCAACATCACTTTAACTTGTAAAAAAGACCCAGAAGTCCAAAAAGATGCAATAGTTCTGATCAGGAGGTTTGTCTACTTGAGCTGGGCGCCAAAACCGTTCTCTAAAACACAGACCTAGTAATCGCCTTTCATATCTCAGCGGCATCCCGGCTGCACTTCTGCAGCTGCAGAGCGAGTCAGGAGATGATAAAAAGAACGCAGCAGCAGCTGTGAGAAATATGCTGACGATGTGGCTCCAACCGAAACAGAGTGAAAATTAAAACCTGCATTAGAAGAGTCCAGGACAGCTATTTGTTTATGTCTGTGCAGGAAAAACACTGAAAGATGAATGAAAATCTGTGTCATCGACATTCAGACTGGATGTCAGGTCACCAGGGGGAACAGCTTTGAATCTTGGGGGGCGTTGACATATTGTCAATGGCTGAATGAGTCTCTAGTGAGGTGATCACCATTCAGGTAGTGATTTTTTTACTGCTGGTCATGATTCACTTTCCAAGTATCTTTTTTTTTTTTTTTTTTTTTTTTTTTTCATTGCCCAAAGAAGGCAGTATTTTGCAGGTTCCTGAAAGGTCACAGGATTCCTCAGAGCTGCATTTGTTTTAATACGAAGCGTCGCTGCATCTCCGACGCTCCCGATCTACCAGGACTGACGCCTGGTGACGGACGGACAAATTGGTAATAGGCCTGTCCTTTGACCAAACTCGTCAACGGGAGGCTTCCACCGCTCTGCTTTGATATCACACAGGAAAGGAAGCAATCAGACCAATTCGCAGCTTTGTATTCTGTCAAGCCGCGCGCCGAAGCCGTCTACCTTTCAACTCCACATTGTCAAACACAAGAGATCGGTCTGATGCAACGAGCCGGGCGAACAGGGTTATGCCATAATTACATCAGTGACGAGAGTTTTTTGCTATAGCGGAGTCAAATGGATGGAAATTCTGCAGCACGTCAGGTGAACATGCCATATAATTGTCGAGTATTCGCAATAAAATAACAAGCAGTTTCATAGATGAGGTTAATGTCTTTGTGTTTGAGATTCATTAGCGCTAAAACTAATCTATTTCTAATCTCTAATTATTCTTCCCTAATATAAAATTGATGTGACTGACCCATGTTTTTGTTTTTTTAAATAACGTCAGTCTATTGCATTACACACCATGTGCACGTTAATTTGACAATGATGCTAAATTTTGCAATGACCCATGTAGCACGTGTCAAAAAGTCATTTATTTGTGTTTAAAGTTCATGACTGGGTGCCCAGTAGTTAACCTATTTCCTACATCTCTTCATAACTGTCAAGATGGGAGTGTAATTGAGTGGCTTAATGAGGAAAATCAAACTGGAAACAGTTATTTCTTCTTGTCCCTTTCTTAACGAAGATGTAGATTATTACCAGATTCATCACTGAATTGAAAAGATGAGTGAGCACTTGTAACACTGCCGTCTTGGGTTTATGTCTCCATCGTGCCAAGTTACAAAGTAAGTTAAATAAACTGAATTTACACAACAGATTACAAGTTGATTTGTTACACTGGCTTTACAACAATAGTCCCAAATACTGAAATATCAATCATGTTTAATCAGGTAAGATTGGATAGTTTTTTTTTATGGAAACATCTTATACACAATATTTACACATTTCAATTTGAGCCACTGACAATTTCTTTAACATTTAGTAGGTGGCAACCTATTGAAGCTACAGCCTCATCTAGTTCAACTGAAACTCTGGTTATTGGCTACTACATGTAGGTTTAGTTCTCGTGTACACGATAATGTTTTTGGGTGAAAAGGCTAAACTTTTCTTGAGTTTTAGGGGTCCGTTTACACGGCTACATTTGTTGGACCCACTGAAAACGGAATTTTTTTTAAATGTGCACCACGGTAACTAGTTGTTCCGCACATGCTCAGTAGTTGGACAATAACAACAAAGTTTCCTCCGTCTTGTCGTGACTCCCAGTCCATACTCTCCTGGACTTGGTAGTTTTATAGTTGACAGTCACCGTAACAACAATCCAACTTGGTCGTCTGTCCACTAGAATGTCCGTGTTCTCCCGTTATCTCTCGCTTCAGATATGACTGAACTCTGGCTATTGCAAACTTTAACACGTTACTCGCAATAACCCAGCATAACATTCTCTAATCTCTGGCTTTTTTCACTTTAACATCAAGAAATGTCTCTTCGTGGCTATTAAAAGACCTACAATAGAATGGCCTAAAACTCTAAAACAACTACAGTAACTAGCTAAATAGAGTAACTATAGCAACCGAGCCTGGCTATATAATATTTTAACTATGACCTGGTGGGTGTAATGATGGGTTTCTGGTCATACTACCTTTTACTAGAGTTTATTTTTGAAAGATATATAAGCAAAATTACAGTAAAGTAAATCAACTAATACATATTGTTCGATGAATGCAGATGTTTTAATTGTAGATTGACTGAATTGGGTTTCAGACGTCAAATCTCTCCCACCATTTGCACCAAGTTAATTATCGTGATATGTTTGTTTTGAAAGTTGTCTTGCTGACACTTTCCAGAGCGCCAATGAGTAAAAACTGACAGTTCATGCGTGTGGTGGTTCATAGTACTCCAACACTCTGTCTTCCCGCTTCCTCGCACAAACACACAACAAATCATCCCGGTGCACAGGGGCCTCTTGCTTTCGAAAGCTCACTCATCCTTTTAATCGGTGTGGAATCCATCAAAGTGGGTCAAACTCCCTTCCCCATCTGCCTGGGCCAGATTTTAAATGCACG
>OMNM01062412.1:0-18542 GCA_900302745.1 Parablennius parvicornis | reverse complement strand
TAATATCCTGACACCACCACAACATCTGGAGATTCCAAAAATCAGCTCCAGCACAAGTGTTTGGAGGTTCTAGTGTTTTAGTGCTCAGCTTGAAATTCACCATGAAAATCAGTCTGTTGTCCAGCAGGTTGTCTGCTCGTTAAGGTGAGTTAACAGTTATTTATGTCTGCTCGTAAGGTGAGTTAACAGTTTATTATGTGTCAGCTCGTTAAGGTGAGTTAACAGTTATTTATGTGTCCGCTCGTTAAGGTGAGTTAACAGTTCATTATGCTCGTTAAGGTGAGTTAACAGTTAATCATGTGTCATTAAGGTGAGTTAACAGTTTATTATGTGTCTGCTCGTTAAGGTGAGTTAACAGTTATTTATGTGTCTGCTCGTTAAGGTGAGTTAACAGTTACTTATGTGTCTGCTCGTTAAGGTGAGTTAACAGTTATTTATGTGACCGCTCGTTAAGGTGAGTTAACAGTTCATTATGTGTCTGCTCGTTAAGGTGAGTTAACAGTTATTTATGTGACCGCTCGTTAAGGTGAGTTAACAGTTCATTATGTGTCTGCTCGTTAAGGTGAGTTAACAGTTCATTATGTGTCCGCTCGTTAACGTGAGTTAACATTTAATCATGTGTCATTAAGGTGAGTTAACAGTTTATTATGTGTCTGCTCGTTAAGAATTTATTTGTGTTATTTTTAAAGGTTTGTAATTGAGTGTTGTGATTTAAAGTGATATTGCAACTAGTTTAATTAACTGTAGTTTGGTGTTATCACATAGGTTGATTTGGTATTCTCAGTGGAGAAGACACACTGGAAGTTTGTTTTGGTATTCACGTGAGTTTAGAGTCAAACGTTACAGCATGTTGGAGTTAGCTGCGAAACCATCAGTGAAAACATTTCATTGCACAAAGTTGTGTATATATGTTGAAATAATTGCAACTTTATTTGAAGAGGCATGAATTCCCATTAATTCGAAGTTGACAGTTGAGAGAAATAATGGCTTTTTATTGGTTCCCCCATTAGAGGAGGGCAAACATCTTTAACGTGATGACATGAGTCAGTGGAAGATTTAGGGAAGTGCTGAATGATGCCCTCGGACTCTGTGTGTGTTTTTAGGGGCTGCAGCTTCATTAACAAAGAGCCGTGTGTGCAGAGATGAAGACACGGCAGCACTGATTCCTTTCCAATAACAAATCATCTCATTATTTGTGCTGCCTGTTTTTCCAAAGAATAAAAAAACCCAGCGAGATAGAAATCTGTTGCAGACCCAATTAATTTTCCCAAACTCAACATCTTCATCCTGTCACACTGAGGTGTGATCGGCCTCGTGGCACAAAAGCTCCAGTCTGCTTTTTTTTTTTACTCATTCACCCTCAAGGGCAATCGAAATGAAACAACTGGTCAACACACTGTCTTTTGTTCGTGTCCTCATCATACGCTCTCTATACTGGTGAGGCGGAGGTGTGTAATATTCCAGCTGATGTTATCTGTGTTATTACAGGGCTTTGGCTGCTGGATAAACACATCAAAATGTGGCGCATTCTGCACAATGGCTCTCCATTCGCTGCACTCCTACAACGCAGCATCACTCTGCTGCTTCTGGAATCATACCTGCTCCTCAACATTAAAAAACAACACAATAACAACAGCAAAACAGACATAGATGCAACTACTTTGACGCAAAATTAGGAAGAAAATAGTTTTTTTGAGAGAAGGGAAACGGGATTATGGGGAGAGAAAAATAACCAGGATAAATGAAATAATGGAACGAATATGAATAGAACTAGATTTCTATTTCTAGATTTCTATTTCTATGAATAGAAATATTTGCATACAAATATGTGATACACCAATAGATGGAATCACTTGATGTTTAACTTTGTTTTCTGTTTATTCTGTGTTCACCTCTGTGAAAAGCAATGGTTAAAGGAACTCCACTCTGGGATTTCTGAAGTATTTCTAGTCCATTCTACATCGCAATGCATAACTCACAAAAACGATGTGCTTGTAACAGATAGCTTGAATGTAATATTTCATAAATTCTTGTGCAATTTGCAATAAATTGCAACATATGGTTATTTCAAATGCATGATAAAAGTTTTGCGTTATGTATTAACCCAGCAGAATGAATGTCATCATCTGTAAATTGTAATATTTTTTCAAATGCATTTTTAATTTTTAAACTGTTAGAATACTTCTTGAACTGGTCTGAACTGCATCAGATGTCATTGTTTTCTTTTATTTTAATAAAACCTGCACACATAACACACAATCAGGATTATAGAACTGCGAGGCGAGTGCAGTTTCACACCCTGTTCGAGGTGGGAATGTCTGCTTTACCTTTATTTTAATTTTCTATATTGTCTTTATTTCTTGCTGTAGTATCTATCTATGTATCTATTTCGTAGGAACATGAAGCACAATGAGCATGTACACTTTAGGTGCCAGTTTAATGAAAATATCACGTAATAATATTTCACGTTTATTCTATTTCTTATGAGATGTGGGTGTTATTACATAATGAAGTGAAAATGTATTACAGTTTAAAAGCTATACTATATGTCATCACATATTGCATTTTAAAAGAGCTTCAAACTAATGCACATCAGCTCGTGGAGCTGAACCCGGGTTCTGGTTCTGGGCTCAGGTCAAGGGGCTGAATGTTCGATGCATAAATGAACCATATTTCACAATAAGTCAGAATAAAATGGTTTCAACACAAAGTCTCCCAGTAAATGAGCTTTTATTCTGCTTAATGTGGGCGAGCTTGAATTGAGGTGGTAGAGCAGGTCGTCTTCTACGTAGTTTCTTTGATGAAGACAATGAACTTGGCTGCGGTGGTAATTGAGTGTGTGTGAATGACTGACGGCATAAAGCACTTTACTCTGCATTCTGTTGATTGTGACACACTTTCTGAACATCCTGTCACATTCGTATTGCATCAGACCACCAATACTACCACAGACCAGCTAGGACATTATGCATTTCGTAGCAGACTCTCCTGGGAGGTTGGTGGTACTTCTTCAACATTCCTCCCCAGCGGGGGTCCAGAGGTTATCTGGTGGCTGGAAGGTCCTTGGCTGATCTCCCTGAACCGAGAGTGAAAGCAGAGAGCGAGAGAGGCGGCCTGAACCCCTGAAGCTACGAAGGTCTGTGTTAAAATCAGGTGTGCCCAGTGAAAAGGCAGACTGCCCCTGAAGGGAGCTTTAAAAGTAACTCCCCTGTAATATGTGAAGCTCGTTGAGAAAGAAGATTATGAAACAGAACGAGCAGCTTATTCGATTGGCTTCGACCAGAAAGCCGCCACAGTGGTTCAGATGTTAACACCCACAACCAGAGTCAACATGCACCGCTTCCATACGAAGCAACCTGAACTATGAAACAACTGTTGCACAAGGGAACGGATTTGGACAAACATCTCGTGCAGTGTGTGACCTCGGGACGCCAGGGGGCAGTAGTGAGTCAGACATCCTCAGAGTTTGAGCCGTTTGCTGTTGAACAGATCTTGAACATTTGTCATTATTTTGTTGTTTTCTTCTCTTTGCAGGAAGAGACACAGAGTGACTGACAGCACCATCTTCTGGTACACAGTGGTATGAAAAGTCCCACAATGGCTAGCTGGTTAGCTTGATACCTCAGAACATTCCTTCGTCTCCTGCTTTCAACTATCACACTGACACACGGCACCTTTAAATTCCATACATTCTTTAATCGTCCACAATCATCCACTTCCTACAAGGACATTTCACCAAACTTTGAAATAAGAAACCTGACGATGAAGTCACTGATCCCCACTGTATCATGTCTCAGACCACGTCTACACGTACCTGGGTTTTAAAAAAACAGGGACATTTCTCTTTTTCTCCCCCCTACAGGTCTGACTGCTCATGGTAGCTCTGAACCAGGTGGATATGAGGGTCTGTGTAAAAGACTTCTTTTGTTAAACGATCAGATGTAGATGAAGTTTTTAGTTGCAGGTAGAGGGGGGACATATCTGTATTTTTAAAAACCCAGGTAGGTGTAAACATGGCCTGTTACTGTCTGCACCACTTTGTCTCACCTCACGTTTCCAATCATCCTCTCGTCTTCTTCCGCTGCTCAGCACTAATTTGTCGGCTCGTCTTGTCACTTCCTTTTCCCCTGTGGTCTCCTTGTGTTCCCTGGACTTTTTCAACCAGCCAGACGTCCAAACTGAAACAGACCTGGGAGGAGGAAATGGGAACATCCATATCAGACAGCCCATAGGACCAAATTCGTCCTCGATATGTGCCAGGCAGGGATTACTACAATGCAAACTTCTCCGTGGAGTTCACTACACAAACGCTCGACTGACAAAGCCTCCCCACGCACCAGCCAAACAGATGTAACCGATCACCCGTCAACCACACACACACGTTCTGGTCCCGTCCAGACCTTCTGGATTCTGGCGGCAGATCTGTGACACCCCTGCTACAGTGCTTGAGATGGAACTCCTCCCTGAACCCTGCACCGTTCGGATGTCCTCCAACGACAACAGCTAATCTACCTGCGAAGAAACGCCGCGTAACAGTCTTCTCAACGGTACTGGCCCGAGGCCTTATCCTGTTCAGACTGAAACAAGCTCTCACTCCCACACACACCAACTGGCTGAAGGACCTGGAAAACATTAGATTCTCACTCACATTCTGTCTCTAATGAAACCTGGCAACCGTTTATTACACACCTGTCCAACGTCACGATCCACCCAGAAACTACCTCGAGGCCCCCGTCTACTGTCGGTGTGTTATCCATATCTTTATTTCCCCGTCCAGTTTTGTTTTGTTCTATT
This sequence comes from Parablennius parvicornis, assembly GCA_900302745.1. NCBI lineage: Eukaryota > Metazoa > Chordata > Actinopteri > Blenniiformes > Blenniidae > Parablennius > Parablennius parvicornis. The sequence continues at coordinate 13,748 of OMNM01062412.1, read as the reverse complement.
TTTTACTACAGATGATAAAGAGAGAAAGAGAAACGCCGCCGCCGCCGCGGCGTTGGCGTTGAACCGTGGTGGCGAGCCGTCCTAAATGAGAAGATCCTACAAACCTTTCATTACTGATTCTGCTTCAACCCTGATTATTCTGATTACATTTATTCTTCTCACTGAACTAGTTTAGAGAAGTCACGGCAGAAACGTCTCAGTTTTTTTTTTTCTCCTAAATTCTGTATTTGCTGATTGTTCCAGAACGTAACTTGGAAATTTATATATTTGCTCTAAGATTATTAGTATTTTTGTGTGTGCATTTTTTTTGCATTTTACTAAGTTCAGCTGTTTTTTCCCCTAAAATCTATGATTGAAGGTTATAGGAACTTTTCTTTTATTATTTAGAAAAAACAAAACAAAGAAATAGAACTTCTTGTGTTCAAGTAACAAATTGAAGTTAGTGAAAATAAAACTAATACAATTAACCACAAAATAAATGGTAACAGGTTTAAACCAAGTGACCACTATTAATCTTATTCTATTTTTTTAATTGTTAAATTCATTGTTATTCCTCAATCTATTTGGGGGTTTAAAAAAGTGTCAGCATTGTTTTGTAAAGGAAACAAGAGTCATTGTAATGACTGTTCTTTTCCCACATACCTGTAGCAGCCGCAGGTAAAGGATGGTCTCTTATACTGAAGGTTCACAGCCTTTATTTCCTTTTGTGAGTGAACACACCGGAAGAGCTGCAATATAAACAAAAATACAAAACAATTAATAACTCTTAACATGTTTCTAACTTTAACCCTTTACCATATGTATTACTTGCCTCAAATGAATTACCTTAAACCATTAACCTTTGACAATCTTTATCGTGAGTGCTATTAATATTTAATACTATGGATATTCACAAACCTTTTACACGATGTTCCTTTTAACCATATATCTGTACAATGAGTACATTGCACTTCACTTTACATCATATTTAAATCAAATCTTGAAAAATAGTGCGCTGAACATGGCTTTAGAGAAATACACCCTCTAGTGGGTGGAAAACTTCATCATTACACAAAGTCCGTAAAAACAAACAAACGCACATTAACTTGCCAAACTTGACACCAACCTTGTTCTTCTTGTTGAACGGGTGCTGATAAACCTTAAACTGTCCTAACTCCACCTTCAAGTTAACTTTTAAACCTTGAACAGAGCGCCTTTCTTTCATCAACCTTTGCCTCATTTTTCTCCATGTTACTTCCGCTTTATGACACATTACAAGTTGTTTCAAAATAAAAGCTTAAGCACTACTACTGTTTCAAAATAAAATGAACACTTAAAATCATGACAAAAAATGAACTTAACATCAAGGTCATTTGCAATTCCTTCGATACAACAACTCTTTGATTTAACGTGTTGGTCATTTGGTGTTTTCTCTACTCTTGCTGCCCACCGACCAGAGATTAACCATCGGGTCATTCCCTTCGTCTTCTCAGAACCTGGACTGTGATTCGCTGGTGAGTCGGTTGATTGAACTGCAGCGTGGTGATAGTTCTTCCTTGTAGCGCCCGCCGTCGACCACAGAGCGCTGCAGCCGAGCTTTGGTTACAGGAAGCCAGCTCAGCTACAAGTCCGTCCACCACAGATCTTCTGACGCCTTCCATTTTCATTTCTGACAGTTCTGAATCAAGTTGGCGGCATTAGAGCGGCGGCGACATCAGGGGCACGTAGAAGGAGGAGAATGATGCTCGCCTTTTCCTTTCCCCTTTCACTTGATAGAAAAAGTCATTTGAAGGCGGGTGTCTTGAAGAGGCAGTTCAAACAGGGGCCGGCCGTGGCCTGGTGTTTGCTCTCCTCTGTCTCCATCTTCTGCTCTGCTCTCCCAGGACATCAAGGAAGATTTACTCCAGCTTATCTATAAAGGGCCAGGACGAGCCTCTGCAACTGAGCGAAACAATTACTCACAGCTGCTCGCTATCTGTCCCACCATGAGCAATTCCACTTGAGCGGTCCACGCCAACACTCGGCATTCAGAGCGACAGCGACACGTCCAGAAACACGCACAATGCCGGCGTGTGAAGCCGGTTAACCAGTTCATCCTCGCCGACACGTCCGTCAGTGTCGCCGCCTCACTGCCCCCCTCGTCCTGCAATAACGCAGTAACTTCCTGAAGAATGGCTCCTGAGGAAGATTCTTTGAATCTTGAAGGACCATCAGTTGATTTAGTCCTCGCTGCATTGCGGTACACCGTGGAAAGGGGAGTGTTTTGAGTGTCATGGAGTCATTTTTCAGACATTGATGTGATTGTGAGCTTTTAAGTTGAAGGAACACTATGTAAGTGTTGAAAATTATGTATTTATGTTTTTACACATTTTCAAGCTTTGTTTTAATATGAATTCATTAAAATGTTTAGATTACATTGATTTTTCAAGGTGCTAATTGTGAAACAGAATTATTAACATAATCTTTATTTCAGCTTTTTCATTTGTCCATGAGAACTTGACCAGCGAGCTAATTTTTAAGCCATTAAGTCATTGAGGGTAGAAAACATTATTTTATGCTCAATGAAGCGTGTTGAGAGAAGAACTCCTGAGAAGCTGATCGCAGTTTGAGTCCTTTAGGGACTATTTTTGTTATATAGCTGCATTTTTTTTATCCAGAGAAGATATACTTTGAATATAATAAAGCCGTATTCAGTTTGATTGCCACCCAGTCTCACTCCAATTTGTGTAATAAAGCTGCAAACTATCTTAAGAATAGTTATTTCCTCTGAAAACAGACAGAATCTGCATGTTTTGTGGGTTTTTAAAAAAAGACTTGGTATATAAAACATCACCATGTCACAGTTTGAGAGTGTTTTTGTGAAATGACTGAGTTTGGGGTTGTGGACAAGGTGGTGAATGTGACACAGTTAATGTGAGACGGGGTTGTCTTTGAGTAAACGTCCATCATCACTGAGGAGTTTAAAGCCTGGACTTTGTATCGTCCTTTTTTGGGACTGAAAATATGACCAGCCTGTGCTGTAGGAACATGTCCACTACACATGATGGGCTGCGTCCGGTCTCCATGATGCTGCTCTGCCACAACCAGTCACACATGACGGCTTACACAACGGAAATGTGCTCTCGCCACAATGACATCGACAACACGGCGTGTGATGTGACGAAAGATACGAAGGAATTGTTTTGTCATTGATAAAAGATTTTCCTAAAATGATTACTTTCTGGTGAAGTTACTTTAAACTACTTGTTTATGTTATCAAGAGATTTGGGAAGCATGTTTGCTATTGGATGAGCTGATATACATACATAATATAAGTTTGTGTGTTTGCTTTTATACACACAGATCCTTAGTCAATCAATCTAAGTGTTGTAGAGTTGTGTAAAGTTCCACAACTAGAAGCAAACAGAGGTAAAGATCATATTTTCAAATCAATTCTCTTAGTTCTCATATTGTCATTTCTTCTGTTATACAAACCATCTCCAACACTGAATTTTGACGGGAGCCGAGATGCAGAGTGTGACCCAGACAGGAAGTGGAACTGAGCCAGGTTCTGGTGGACCTGAACGCTGATCTGTGACTCATTTAGAGTTGGAATGTGTTTCTCAGGATGTGAAGACAGACCCAGCTCTGCGGCAAGTTTGTGATTCTCCGTCTGAGCTCCCCTCTGGGTTTCCTGTGTGATGAGGAACGGCAGGCGCCCGTAATGCAAAAATAATCTGCTAATCTCCACTGTAATTAAACAGATGGAATGAGGTCTTTACTGCTCGCCTCAAATAAGCCTTAAGTTCCCCCAAGCCACAGACAGGCAAGTGCAGAACACAGCAGAGAGTCACTGAGGAGGGAAACTGCAGAACCAGACTCATCGTGACCTGTAAGCTCCTGTTTGTCCTCTTTATTTCTTCCTAAAGAACACACAAACACTACCTAGTTCACAGCAGTTATTGAACCCATTTTACAAATGTAAAATCAATGTAAAAAGAAGAATGAATGAATGCATTTGGATGCACTGAGTGGTTTATGTTGAGGAACCTGGTTGCAGAGGCCTCTCCTGGTCTGTTTGTGAATCACTGTGCAGGCTGACTGATTTTGGAAGCGCATGCAACTGATTTTAGGTTAGAAGTGATGTTTGATTATGTACTTTGAATGTGTCAGGATGAAAGAGCTCACAGCAGGGTTCAGATGTACCGTATGAAGCCTTGTGAAGGTTCACAGTCACATACTATTTTCTTTAAGAGTCTGAATCAACCTCCAAATGTGCAAAAGTTGCTCTAGATCCTACTTTCAACACGCCGACGGTCACGACAACTGAGAAAAAGAACGATAGTTTAAGACCAGAAGTGGAAGAATAAATGACTGTTTTTGGTCTAAAGTCGTGATTCCCACCCTGGGACCGCCTCGGGGAAGAATCTGCTCTGACATTATCAAACTTTGTTGAAATGTTGAACATAAAGAAGCACGTTCAAGGGTCCTGAGCAGGAAACCTTCCACTGCTATTATTTAGAAAGCTCCTGCTTTGTATATTAGTTTGAATGTGCAAATTCAACTTTGTGCAGCTTTCGCAGACAAAATGTGGACCCACGAAATGTTTTTAACCCTTTCAAAATAAAGATCCCCCTTTATCAAAGGGACTAGTAAAAAGCTGTGTTACAAATGGGGAAAAAAAAGGAAAAAGCACGTTTTACAATATAAAAAGAAGAAGTCACTGCAAAATCACTTTATCAACACACATTTTGGACAAATCAAAGTTTATTTCAAAACCAAATTGATCCCAATGGAACTTCTTCTTGCAGGAAAAAACTATTTAATATCAAGCAGAAGCTGAATTACGATACCTTTTGGAGAGCTAAGGTGGAGTTACACTCTGTGATGTTCTGGATGAAAGATGTGCAACAGTGACCCTCGTTGTGTGCGTCCAGTGGGAACGTGTGAGCGCAAGTCAACACATTTAGTAACATACGGTAATTACATCGACCTTTGTTGACAGAGGACCGGGGGGTGACGGGGCGACCGCTTCCCCAGCCGGGGTGAGGCGTCGAGAGTTAAAAAAAACTTTTTCACTACACAGCTTTGTAAAAGGGTGCTCTTCTATTAGGCAGTGCTCTTCTATTGGGAACTATATGGTAGTGTCATGGACGGCTGTCATCATGGTCTTGTGACCAAAGATAAACAATCTTGTGTTGCAAGAACTACTTAACAACTGATAGGACAGCAGCAGAAACAATGTACGATCAACCAAACTCCAGTGCAACTCTAGTGCTACAGGCAGATAAAACTTGTATGCAGTTCTAAACGTCTCTGAGTCTCCGGTCCTGGTCCTAAAGCGCTTGTCCTGCGTGCGTCAGGCCCTCCTCTGCAGCAACACCCCTGGCTGCCCTCGTTGGGTATCCACAGGAGCTTAGTGAGGTGTGATTGAGATGTGCTGAAGCAGAAAGGCATCTAAAACCTGTAAGAGAAGAACTGGAGGATCAACAACAAACACACCCAGTTCTCCTGTCATAGCCTCATAGCATACCTACTATTGCCCATAGTGCTTCTCCTTCTTCTCTGCTGTGACCTCAGGTGGGCGTGGCAGACGGCCATTGACAGGCGTGAGAGTACCAACTGGATAAGTATTCAGGATTTCGTACAGCTGTAGTTATCAGGTGGATATCGTTACCTGATGAGGTCCTGGGCTGTTTAACTGGACTTCAGACTTCATACTCGACACAGGACCGTAGTATCACAACAGTCAGTCGTCAGACATAAAGACAAATCTTGTTTGAATTATTTTCTCCTGTTTTCCCTCTGTCCTCAGTTAAACCTTTGCTCCGCACCAGCACGAGTTTCTCCTGGAACTCTCTTGCCCATTGGACCGCTCCCGCATATCCTTCTTCTCCGAATTAACTCGACTCTGGACCACCCGACCCGGCGGATCAGCCATCACTGGACCTCCTTGGCTCTGCAGAGTTCCCCCTCTGTTCGGCTGAAGATTCGCTTGGCTTCACGGAAGCCTCTGCTCCACGACTCAGCCCAGCAACAGATACACTGAGATGTCACACTGGGTCAGCATGACACCCTCCTCCAGAGCCTGGTAGTGAACAATTGGGCCATTTTGGACCAGGTCTCACAGTTGATGTACCAGGTGGCCGGTTTGTCCCACTATCCGAACTAGGTGCCTGACCCCTCGGATCTTGTCACAAGCCAGGCTCCAAAAGCAGTGGGTAGCTTCCGAGAACCCTCAGCTCCAACTCCCAAGAAGTATGCAGGGGATCTGGGATCCTAAACCTTCCTGAATGAGGTGGGTTTGGCATTTGAACTGCAGCCCCAGTCCTACTCCTCCAACCGAGTGCAGATCGCATACTTTATTGGACCCCTGTCTGCGACCACCAGAGATTGGGGTACTGCACTGTGGGAGAGCCAGGCTCCGAAGTGTCGCTTCTACAAAGCCGTTACGAATGAAAGATGCTCGACCATCCAGGACAGGGAGGGTTTGGCCAGCGACCGAATCACCCTCCATCGCCAGGGTACCCACAGTGTGGCTGAGTTTGCCATTTGAGTTCCGGATCCAAGTAGCAAAGTGGGAGTGGCTACTACGAAGGGCTCCCTCTGCACCTTTCTGACATCCCCTGCCTTCTAACTTGAACCCATGCGGATAGGATATGCCCAGCTCACCCCGCAGGAGAGGAGAAAACACCGGGCTAACAATGCATGCTTCCACTGTGGAGAGACACTACATCATGAACTGCCCCACTTGCCCGGAAAGAGGATGGGCTCTCCAGTAGTTAGGGGTTACTGGTGAGCAGAACCATCTCTGATGCCCCTCAAGCGCATCCAATGAACCGGAACTCTTTGCTGTCAGTCCCAAAACTTTGCCTGTCTTGGTGGACTCTGGGGCAGAGGGGAACTTCATGGACCACCAGGTTGCTGACCAGTTGGGGATTTTTTTTTCAGTTCAGTTTCGCACTCCACTGGAGGCCAGATCTCTCAAAAGCCTCCATCTTGCCCGGGTCAGCCATAAGACCGCCCCGGTAACTTTTGATTACTCAATGGCAACCATCGAGAGACAGTCACCTTTCCCCTCGTTCCTCAAACAGATTCTTTGTTGGTGTTGGGTTATTTCTAGCTGCGTTGTCACAACCCATGGATGGACTGGGTGAAGGAGGAGGTAAGTGCCTGGAGCACCTATTGACTACACTATGTCACTGTTTACGCTCCACCTTGACCCTGTCCAGTCTCTCTCGATCTGTCCCTCCTGAAAAGATTAATCTCTCCTCTGTTCTGGCAATCTACCATGACCTGGCCCTGGTGTTTAGTAAAGAAAGCTTCCTTGCCTTACCCCCACAGTGTCTGTACAACTGCCCGATTGACCTTCTGCCTGCCGCCTCATTGCCCCACAGCCACCTGTACAATCTGCCTAGACCTAAATGGCAATCCATGGAGACCTTCATCCGGGAGCCAATGGCAGCAGGTATCCTATGTCCCTCATCCTCCCCGCTTGGAGTGGCATTCTTTTTCATCGGTAAGAAGGATGGCTTGTCTCTGCATCGATCATCAGGCTCTAATTGATTTAATGGTGAAAAATTGGTATCTCTTGCCTCTGCTCAGTTCCACTTTCTCTCCCCTCCACAGAGCCATGATCTTCACCAAAGTGGACCTTCATAATGACTACTACTTGATGCCAACACCTGAAGGGGAAGAGTGGAAGATGGCCTTCAACACATCCCTGGGACACTTTGAATATTGGGTCATGCTATTTGGACTCTGTTTCAATCTCCTATGAATGATATGCTGAGAGATATGATTGGCTGCTTCTTGTTTATCTGCCTGGACGCCTTCCTGGTATTTTCAAGCAATCCTGAGGAGAATATCCAAGATGTTCGCCTGGTCCTAGAACGCCTTCAGAAGAACCGCCCGTATGTAAAAGCAGAGAAGTGTGATTTTCATCAATCTGTTGTATCTTTCCTGGGCTACATCATCTCCCAGGGGGAGCTCAGGAGTGATCCAACTAAGCTCACCACTGGGGTTTGCCAATTTCTACTTCCGTTTTATCAGTGGCCGTCAGGGTCTGCAAGGCCTTCTCTGCAGGCCTAAGAAAAATATCTGAATCACAGACTGATGTTGATTATACTTTGTCCATGAATACTTATTAAATAATTCCAAATGGTCTGTCTGCTTCCTCTCATAGTTTCCCCCCGGCTGCGCTGCTTTCAGACGTGTATTTCCATTTCGATGCTTTTAACCAATCACATTTCAGCATCACCTGTTGCCGGGTAAAGAAATCTGCCTAAGGCCTTCTCATTCAATTCTGCAGGTTTCTGAAGTGTAAAATAAGTGTCGGTCACACGGATGCTTTCAACCAATCAGATTTTGAGTTGGAGACATCGTGTTTTCAAGCCTTCTGATTGGCTTGTCAGAGTTCACTTTCCAGAACTAGCTGACTGCATCTGTAGCGAGCTGCATGAGCAAAAGCATAGATGTGTTGATTTAACAGCGATTTTTGTCAAACTACAATGGCTGAAGAAGAAGATAGATTTGGTTGCAGATTTATTGTGAAAACAGTTTTCAAGATAGACTTTTCCAAGAGGTCATAGAACGCACTGCAGCCCTTCCAGAGCTACGGAGGTCCGATGCAATTCACTTGCAATGGCTACAACTATCTGTGACGCAACAGCTCTTTATACTGCATTCCTGCATGATAACATGGTTTTTGTAGCCATGACAAAGGTATTGAGGGTGGGTTGACTCAAACAGCACTAGTGAAGGCTCAGGTTTGAAATGCACGACCCGGCAATGTGTTTTATCCAGGCTAACAGTAAGCTAGCCTCTAATATCACCTCTACTTCTCGCCTATTTGTCTGGACCCCTGAAGCCTCCTAGGCCTTCCAGAGTCTCGTGGACCGAGTCACCTCTGCTCTGAACCTTATCCAACCCGATCCTCGTCTCCAGTTGGTAGTGACTCTGGAGAGGGAGCATGTCTCTCGTAGCACTCAGCCTCTGACCACAAATTTCATCTCTGTGCCTTCTTTTGGCATCGTCTCTCCCCAGCCGAGCACAATTATGATATTGGGAACCGAGAGCTGCTGGCAGTCAAGTTGGCACTGGAGGATTGGAAACATTAGGGGGAGTGGGAAGACTCTGTTAGTATACTGTGAATATACTTATACTTTTTTCATTGTTTTGAATCAAACCAAAACTCTGGACAACAATTTTGAGAATCTAAAAACACCTAATGATGAAAATATTGGTGCAACTTAAACCTTTCCTCCAGGTTGTCGTGGTTTCAGGCGTTTGGTGCAGACATGAGGAGCTGACAGATGCTTGATGTGGACGCTGTGGACGCTGAACTGCTGTCAGTTGGAACAACAGTCTTTTCTCTCCACACGACTGTCGGACTTTGAAGTAATCCTTTGGTGTACGGTCTGCGTGAAGGATAATCACATGAAATGGATGACAGATGTGTGACAAATTGCGATAAAGCGTCTCGTAGTCCAACTCAATTGCAGGAACCCTTCAGGAGAGCTGATATCTTCCACCTGCGTGTCAAATACGACATGCATGCATGTGTCCTCCAGCCGATGGGCCTGATAGGAACGCTTCACTCAAAAAGCTCATTTGAGCATCAAAGGAAAGACAGTATGAGCATCAGTATGCATCATATGTGAGGTCTGGAAATGATATGTCAGGGTAAGAATTTCCACTGTTTGCTAACGAGAGAGTGTTGCAATCATTTGGTTGCTGGTGTTTGTTTACCTGAGCTGAGGCTGCAGCAGCAGAAAATGCTCAACAATATATTTGAGATGTGACAGTGTAGATTTCTACTCTGTAACATTCAAATCCCTTCATGATTTTCTGTGATTAATATTGGGGAGAAAATCACCTGGTGACACAAACAGACACCCACAGCCACACATGATGCACTTTCACAGATTATTTCATGAAAAGCGAGTGGACTTGCTTGAAGTTATGAAGATTTTTCACCTCTCATGCAGATTCCATCAGTTTGAACTGGTCAGAGGGCAGGATGTTTAGCGTTAAGTCCTTCAGCAGTGGTTGGAACTTGGTTTATTTCTAATGCTGGTATTGGTGTGGGATGTTGACACCCTGGGCTGGGTTACACTCATTGGGATTACAGACACACATGGCTGCGCTGTGCTGCTACCAACTGTGGTCAAATCGTACATATAAAAAGTGAACCACGGGATTCTTCATCTTTCACAGGCTTTCATGGGTAAATGACACCTGGATAAAGACTGAGTCCTGTGAAGTGAAAGTTTTATAGAAGACATTTCAATGAAACATCAACTTAGCCTGAGAAAATGTTAATGAGAGTAGCCTGGGCTTTCCAGGCTGTGCAGCACTGGAAAAAATCCCCCTTTCAAAATAAAAATAAAAAAACAAAAAATAAAAACATTTTTTCAACGTACTTTGACCTCAAAGTGAGAAAGTGAGAAACAAATCTACTAATAGAACAAGTAAAAATTGTCTTGGTAAAATTTCTTGAAATAAGATATGATGTATATTTGTTTCCTTTTTTCTTTTCTTTTTTTTCACCTTTTTTTCTTTTTCCCTTTTTCTGTTTTTCTCTTCTTTTCTTTACTTATCCCCTTTTTACATTTTTCCTTTTCCCCCTTTTTTTCTTTTCTTAATATAAAAAGGAGAAAAAAGAAAAAAAGACATGATATTAAGAATATTGAGATCTTAAAATTAGAAGGAAAACCTGAATTTAAACCATATTTTAACAGGATTTTCAAGCTTTGTGTCTTGTAGTGCGACACTAATGCTTAAAATATTTCCTTTTTCTCTCAAAATAGATTTTTGCTTTAATAATTTTCATGTCAATGCCTTTTCAAGATGAATAATTTCAAGATTGAGTTAAGATATTTAAGGTGCATTGTCTTAAAACAAGAACGTCTGTCGTGCTTAAAAATCAGGTGTTCGGTAAATTCGTCTTAAATCACGTGGGACATTTTGACTAAAAACAAGACAAATACACTTGGTAAGATTTTGAGTTTTTGCAGTGAGGAAGAGGATGAAAATAGTAAACCAACACATACCCAGTATTGAATTACCCATCAGACACAAGCAAGGCGTCACCAGGGACCGACATGCCTGGGGTTGGTCTATGTGTCTATTTTCAGGGGCAAGCGGATTAAAAACACTAATAAAACTCCCAATTAAAGCAGAACACTTAAGCCAATGAATAGATTAAAGCATGCCAGGAGAGTTATAACATCTATTAAAAGACCCAGGCATACCAACTCCATCCAATCACCATGATTTGGGTTTCAATGTCTTGCTCTAGGACACTTCAACATGTGGAGATGTGGAATTGAACCTGGAACCTTCCAGGTCTTGAGAGACGCCTACTGTACCAATGGAGCCACGGCCACCGTATACCTCTCTGATGTCACATAACGCCACCCCGTTACCTCCATTGTGATGAGAGTTGATCTTTTAAAGTGCACTCCACCATACCACGTTGTCGCCTTGGAAAGTAATCACTTTTCAAAATTGTATTTAATACTTCTTTTTATTCTTCATTCAAATAAAATCTACTATTGAGTTAGAGACAATTAGCCTTTAAACCTCATGACAAATACTGCACCGTTAATGGTTATTAAAATTACAAAGGATTCTTAAGTGGCCTTACTTATTTAATCTATGGTGGTTCATCGTTTGGAGTCTGGGAGTCCTTTGGGAAAGAGGCACTGGAGATCACTGGAGCTTGGAAAATCATTTCCTGTTATGAAGTTGTCAACATTAGATTTGACTATGTCAAAAAAAAGGGATGACTGTGCGTTAGCGAGAGGAAACAATTCTCTGTTTGTGGTTTGAAGTGGTGAAATGTGTGTGTTCACCACGGTTCTGTCTTCAGGTCTCCACCGGACTCAAACTGAGGACTTTCTCCCTGTGAGAACTCACCTCTGCCCCACCAGACATCAATAACTTTGCACATGGGTTGACCTCCTCCTATTTCCAGATGTATTAACACGAGTATTTTATTTTTATTTTTGTGATTTCTGTTGAATGCACCTCTGAACTGCCACCAAGAATAACAGATACGTAAATATCTGGAAAAACTTAAATTTTGCAAATTCATTTCAACTTGACTAAATGACTAATTTAATGAGAAAAGATAGGCAGCTTTAAAAGTTCATTATCTTTGTTTAGCAGTTATTTTTTTTAATACATCATTTAAATGCAAATTTTACCCGTTCTTCTGTTTTTAGATTCACAATTTATACAATGAGGCTTATCAATTGTCTTTAATAGTTTTTGTAACAAAATTTGGACATCACCATGATCAATTATCACAATTAATATTAATTATTTGATTATTTATTTTTAATTTGCAAAAATGTGTGGTGGATGTTAGTCTGGGGTTAGTAGAAAAAGTTTGAGGATAATAAGATGGTGCCATGCTGGCAGAATCATCATATATTTCCTTCTCACCAGAGTTTAAATGACGTCATTATGACGGAATATATACAACTGAAGCCTTTATCTCAAGTCGTCTAAAACCGAGCCAGCGATCCGGCGTGGCTCTGCACACACACACAGGTTATGAACTGAAGTCCAGGACTGTTTATCAAGAATCACCTCCGCTAATCATGTGGTAGATTAAAGCAGAACCGGGTCTGGCCATGCTCCCTCCCAGGGCCGCTTCCCTTGTTGGAGATGTTCTGACGGCACCATTTAACCCTCAGAATAGCACCAGGGATTTAACGATGACGTGTTTCAGTCGTTGGTTTGGCACTTTCAACGTGTAATCAACACACTCGCGAAGACTGACATCCTCAAACTGAAATTATAGGAGACCATCCATGGTCTGAAAAAGCAGCTGCTCACGGGCAGAGACTAAAAACTGATTTTATCCAAGCTGACAGAAAATTACAGCCAAGCTGAGGGAGGTCCAGCCAGCGAGGGTCTTTATTTTCTCTTGAATAATCATGTGCTTGTCAGAGCTGGGCGGCTGACCTCAGTGATAATCCAGCAAACAATCAGCAGTCAGGACTCAGCTGTGGGTTACAATGATCACTTTCAGAGAAGATGATGATGGAGTCACAGAAATAATGTACAGGCCGCAGCAGCTGCCATAAGGAAGTCTGCCGTCCCTCAACATGGCGGAACAATCAGTAAGGAAAGAATTCACAAGGAAACATTTCCATCTTGTAAACGGAAGCAGTGACGTGCAGTCATTAGCAGCAGAGCCTCCTGTCATCATCGAAAGAATAAAAGACATTAATAAACTAATTAAATAGTTATATCTCACCAATGGTTGGAATCGTAAATTAATTTTCCATTTAAACTGAACCAATTTGACTGCTTTTTTAATTAAAAATTCTGGTCTCAGTGCCAGATTGTCTTTGTACCTGATGCCAAGACATCCTGCGTCTCTTATCATTCCCTGGTTTTCCCCCGTGGTAGCTGAACTGTGTTTGTAGGATTTTATCCTGAAACTCGGGCTGTGCTGCTGGATCACCCTCCGGCTGCCTGTTTCAGTGACAACTTTAACAAACTCTGTGAAAACGGTTGTGCTGGACACTGCTTTTGGATTCACTGTCATGCATATACCTAAAATACTTAAAAAAAAAAAAAAAAAAAAAATGCGCTCGCCAGCTCCTTCTCAATGGATTGCACATCTTTGCCTGAGTAACGGAGTTAAAAAGTGCATTTTATTAATCATCAATATCCATTAATTATTGTTATTGTTATTGTTGTATTTGTGAATTTTATATATAATTGCCCATGTTTTATTTATTTTGCTTTATTTTTGAATTGCCTTCCTG
>OMNM01062411.1:0-17823 GCA_900302745.1 Parablennius parvicornis | reverse complement strand
CGTCCTCCTGACTGAGCCAAGAAAAACTACAGGAACCTGTTCTAACAGGAAACATTTCAGTTTTGGTAATTACTCTGTTAGTCACTCTACTGGTCACTCTACTGGTCACTCTACTGGTCACTCTACTGGTCACAGTGCTGGTCACTCTGTTGGTCACTCTACTGGTCACTACTGGTCACTCTGCTGGTCACTCTACTGGTCACTCTACTGGTCACTCTACTGGTCACTCTGTTGGTCACACTACTGGTCACTCTGCTGGTCACTCTACTGGTCACTCTATTGGTCACTCTACTGGTCACTCTACGGTCACTCTTCTGGTCACACTGTCTTCTGGCAGGATTTCAGCTTCAGGCTGAACACAGTTGACAGACATGATGAAGGTCATGCTGCTGCAGCGTCATCCAGCATTACTGTCAATCATAATCTCCATTAAACGACTTTAATCTGCATTGTTCACTTCATCAGTCACAGCTCCCTGTTGAACCTCACAGGGTGAGTGTGTGTGTGTGTGTTTGTGCGCGTGTGTGTGTGTGTGGCGCACGTGCGTGCGTGCCTGTGCGTGTGTGTTTATCACTCTTGTTTTTAGAGTGTGTTTTTGACCTTCCACACATTATATTCAAATATCAGTTCAATGTTAAAATCGAAAAAAGCGTTTAAAGTAGAATTAAATGAATGAAAATTATTACAAAACAGACGACACCAACAGGTATCATAATTTGGAATATTTATAAAAAGTTATCTTTTGATTGAATAAATGAATTATTTCAATGAGAACAGAAGCCGCTTCACTGCCTTTCTCTGACTCTTATTGGAATATTTCCTAAATCTTCACTAAAGTTTGTAACATTTCCTGTCAGACAGTTGGTGAAGGTGCTGGTCCATAAAGTGAGCTCTAATGAAATTTGTTTAAAAATCTATTCTGAAAGCGACAAACTGTCGAAACTCAGACGCTGAAACAGATGTTGTGCGTCCCGTTTTTTTTAATGGGTGACAACTCGAGCCAGTTGTAATGTTTCCAATAATCCAGAAAAAAAATAAGACGTTACGACAGTGAAGAATAAAAACAAAAAGTATGAATCAGGGACAAAAGTCTGAGCCGTGCACCACGATTTTAATGTTTTGTGGATATGCACTAAGATAAGGGCCTGGAAATGTCTCGCCCTCCTCAAACAACTTCTCAGGATTAACCCATGACCTTTGATCCCTCGCTCTCTGTGTCGATTCCCTCAACATCTCATCAATGTTCTCTAATGTTTGTGATCACTGAGGCGGTTTACTGAGTGATGTGAAGGCTGAAACACTTACAAGACACTCCGCTGACCAAAACGTGCCTGAAGAAAACCTGCCAGTCAAAACTGAGGTCAAACAACCACCAAGTACTAAAAACGCCAGTTGACTTCATTCAACCCTGCCTCCATTCTCTGGGTCCAGCTGTCTGAAAAACATCACCGACCAAACACGATGCCTGCTTGTCTGTCTTCCACTGGTCTGTGGGCGTCCTGCAGCAACACGTGGTCCTCACTGACAAATCAAACCTGTCGGCTTGTCAGGTCCCAGCATCAAGCTGAGCGGTCGAACTGATGAAGAGTGTGACGCCTCAGATGAAGCACGTCACATGTCATTAACGTGGCACACGCTCACGGAGCTCATTGTGGCTGTTAGAAAAGATTCATGTCGATGAAGCAGCGCCTGGCATCCACGTGCTCTTCGTCTCATACTGCAGACACATGCTGAGGTTCCGGTTGATAAAACTTCTCTTCAGGATTAGTTTATAAAACACCAAGTGGACGTTCCCAGACAGTGAGCAGAAGCACTGTTCTGTTTTGGGCTTTAACTGCTTGAACTGTCCAGCAATGTCCTGATCAGTGAGGCCAGTAACGCCATGATTAGTCACACATTACTCTCGCATGACCATTTTTTTCAGGAACTAGTAATCTGACGCTTTACTATTTCCAATCCAGTAATCAGATTAAAGTTACTTCTCCAAGTCACTGTGCGTTACTGGTGTAGCTTCCAACAGGACGAGTTTCTTGTCTGTAAAGTCGTTTTATTATTGAACAGAACCGACAGAACCGTCCTCTAATGTAGAGGGAACCCTGCAGTTTTTAAACCTATTTTTAAACTCAGTCTTTAAACATTTCAAAAAACTTCAAAAACCACCACTTTGAAGCTTTTTCAAACTACCATCTTTAAACTTTTTAAAACTTTTTTATACTTCTTTTTAACTACAAGCTTTTAAACTTGTGTTAAATTACCAGTATTTAAACTCTTTAAAAAAAACAAAAAAACAATCACCAGTCATTAAACTTTTTGTTTTAACTACCAGTCTTAAAACTTTTTTTAAACTTTTTTTGAAACTGCCACTTTTAAACTGAGTGTCCAAACTTTTTTCACGTACCACTCTTTAAACCTTTTTTCAAACTACCAGTTTTTAAACTCCTTTAAAATGTCCATTCATTCATTTTTTTAACTACCACTCCTCTAGCTCTTTTAAAATAATAATTTATTTCAACTTTTTTTGACTAGTCCTTAAGATTTGTTTGAACAATCGATCCATTAACTTTTTCTTAAACTCTCAGTCCAGACCAAAGCAAGAACAGACAGGCAGACAGAGAGACAGACAGACAGGCAGACAGACAGGCAGGAAATAGCATTACAGTTTAGCTGCAGCATTCACGTGCATTTTCTTCTGGAAATCGCACCCTCTAGTTAAACTAAAACAGCCACAGTGGTAACACGAAGACACGTTTTCAAAATGAAAGCCTCTCAGGAACAGATATATTATGAGTGGACAACAATATCCTTTATTTGGAAAACACAGTAAGTCTGGCATTCAACCAAAGAAAACGGTTTGTTGTGAGTGTGACTTTTTCGGGACTTTGTGAGTCTTCACTCGCTGACGCGTTACATAACCTGTCGTACTGAGGTGAGAAGTGTCCTGCTGAAGTGGATTTAATGACTCAATACAAAGTTCAGACTGCAGTAGGACTTTAAAGGTTTTCAGCTTTTCAACACTTTCACATGGTCTCATTTCCCCCAAAACATTGTATTCAAAGTTTATTGGAGTTTTTCTTTGATTTCCATTCATTTAAATACTGAATCATGAGAGCTGCATTCAGAGTCTGCTGTGTCTGTGTGAGCTGGACTGGCTCCGCCCACACATGCCTATCTTGGGAAGAGGAGGAAGTACTTCCTCACGTGGTGTCATGTGCCAGACCAGAGCTGCCTGATTGTGGGAGGAGTCAAAGGGAGGACCCTATCTTGACTGTGATTGGCTAAACCCCCAATGACACTATATAGGGTTTGATTTCTGATTTGCTCATTGGAGCAACGCAACTTTTAAAAACTGAAACAAACCAGGGAGAGAGAGGACAGACTTTCTTCACTTCTGGGACATCATTCCAGGTATGGGGACGATTATTACTGTTGAAAAACCTTTAGAAAGTGAATTTTGCATAATATGAGCCCTGTAAATCAACAGGAGGAAACACACGTAATTCATGCTGACAAGCTAATGACCACATGGCGCGGCGACGGAGTCTCATCCGGTGTTTTCTCCAGTCGCTCCATCATGCAGGAAGACGTTAGTATCAGCAGGCAGTCACAAGAGGGCAGCGCGGAGCGTTAGTAAGTCTTTAGCAGACACGGCAGCACGCTTTATGTTTTTTCTGGATCTTGCCAATACCTGCTCCTCCATGGCGCTGCGTCCATGCCCCGCCCCTTCCCTGCCCATTGGCTGAACCTGCTGGCGGCGGCTGGCCGTGGCTCTTCTTCTGCTGCACACCGGCGCCGTCGCAGCTTTCCTGCTCATCTCCGATGACGACCAGCTCAGCTTTCAGGGCGCCGTCACATCCGTGCATCTGCCCGCTGTCGTCCATCGCCATCTGGAAGCCCATGAAAATGGCGGTGATGGGCTCGGTGGTGTCCATGGCGTTGAGGATGGTGTACGGTGGGTCGTCTCCATAGAACGGCGAGTGTGGCCGGTCACAGTGGGCGGAGCCTTTGTGGGGTGGGTGGTACGCTGTGCTGGGGCAATAAAGTTGCTCGTCGTCCACGCTGATGTAGTCGGTGAGGGGGATGTGGTGGGCTGGAGTGTAGCAGAGCTGTGGCCGATTGGCCGTCACCACTTCCTGATCATGTGACCTGGGAGGAGGGTAGCCTGAAGCTCTGCTGCCATTCATCCTGCTCCAGGAGGCGTGCTGATCAGCATCTCCGTGGCTCTCCACGCCGGGAAGTGTCGCCACGTGGAACGAACTGTAATGACTGTCTTTAAGGTTGCCATGGTGACCAGCTTGTCCCTTGCGGTTTCCATGTTGTTGGCGTTGATTGTTTTGGTTGTTCCTATCTTCCAGGTTGCTGTGAGAGATTTCCTGGTGACAACGATATTCAGCCTGCGGCCTCCTCGGAAAGGTTCCCCTCATGCTGAACTCTCTCTCCGCCATGTTGTTCCTGGGGGCGTGGCCACTGAAATGGTTTCTGAGCTCGTGGCCCCTGGCTCCGCCTCGCTGGTTGTTAAAGCAACGCTCCTCTCCACTGATGAGGCTTCTCTGGTTTGAATGATTGATAAGGCGATGCTCTGAGGCACTTCTCAGCAGGTGATCGACTTCACTGGCAGACAGCTCCTGAGCACTGCTCCGATCGCCGGCACCCTTGAAGAAGAAACAAAACGCCGCAGGGACAAGTTAGTGACAGAAGCTGCAAACAACAAACTTTCTGAAGCTTTTGTTAACTGGTGGCTGCTGGTTACACGACCACAGCATGAGGAGTCTCTGAAAACGAAACTTTTTGAAATCAACTTATGTTGGTGTCGGAGCAGCTGTTCCCGTCAGGGACGCACCTCGTGAGGACTGAAAGCATAAATACACTTTGTCCCGTCATCAAAAACTTTGAGCCCAGCGTGTTGCCCGATGTCCTCGGGAGCGACGTCTGCAGTAGAAAGGACTTCGCTCTCTCCTGTCAGCATGTTCTTCGCCACATTGATCTCCATGGCAAACAGCACTGAGAAACAGGAAAGACATGGTAACTTCATGTTCATGTTGGATGATGAACAACACAAATATCTATTCTCGGTAATAACAGAAATGACCGAATGTCAGTGACTTAGTGTTACAACATAGCTGTTTATATTCACAAACTATGAAGCCAAATGTGTACAAATGTGGCAGAAACATATTAAGTAATCTTCCTGGAGGTCAGAGGTGAGGCCACGCCTCCACCTAATCGTCTCAGTCTCCTCTCAGTCACCCAATCAACCCGTCCAGCAGTCTGTGCCCCCCCCATTCATTCATCCTCACATCTAATCCCGTCCTTCCCCCCACTCATCCATTCACCCTTATCCCGTACGTCATTACAGAAAGTTAACTGACAGGCTGAAGTATTGAATCCTTAAAAGCTACAGTGTTTAAAGTTGAAGCACATGATTAAAAAATATTCCCTTTTAAGAGATCATTCAGCAAACTAATAATTCCCACATATAGAGCACCTCAATAGTCCAGCCAACTAGAAACAACAGCATGGAGCGTCATCTCAAGGTGTTGCCTTGAAAGCAGATGCTTTATTTTAGCCGTCTGCCTCAAGAGAAAAATGCTGATCTGGGCGTAAAGTTTTAAGTCCGGATCCATATTAATATTGAAGTTTAAAAGATCCAGTCCCTTCCAGGCCTGTAATCCATCAAAGCTCTTAAATAATGGTTAATAAGTCTTGCTGATCATGACTCTTTATTTGTGAGCAGCACATAAATCTGATAATCATTTGCATAGCAATGGAATGAAATCCCATGTTTGTGGTGTATGGAGCCAAGTGGCAGCAAGCGCAAAGATATCAAAGATCCTGTTTTTCCCTTTTAATTATCATCGAGCCGTTTCCAAAAAAATCCTCTCTCTTGGAGATCATATCTGATTGACTTGTAAAAATTCAGTGATCTGTAGGATGGTCATATCTAGTAGAGTGCAATATTTAATTTGGATCAGATCCAGAATACGGTCAGGAAAAATTCCATAGGTTAACATTGGAAACTCCTTTAACAAGTTTCAAAAATCATAACTCATAGAATTTTGTTTAGATTCTCTTGAAATTAGACCTGTATATTTGAAGGATCATTGTCCTGAATTGTGCCAAATTTCATCTGGATCCAGTCTAGATTAACAATGTGGCGGCACTTTGAATTTGGAAATTTTAACATTGAAAACGCCATTTGGCGGAGGTCTGCGCTCTCTCAGTGCTTTTCTTTCGAGTTTGATCTGCGATCAGCCGGACGACACTCACACCTGGTGACCGAGCAGCATCGTTCAACCAAGGATCAAATTGTGTTTTGGGCTTCCTGGTTTTTAAAGGCGCCACAGTGTGAATGGCAGATGGAGGAAAACGACAGGCTGAGACATCAGTATATTTAGGACTATACTGGCTCATCAGGACTCACACTGATTTGGCTGAAAGCTGCGGGGAGCTGATTAGCAGTGGAGGAATTAATGATACGATAGCGCCAAGGTTTAGTAAGATGTTTAACTGTGTTACAATCAGGATCAACTCCAAACAGGAAAGTTTATGGTCAGATAAAAAGGAATCCCAGATCTGTAAGTTAAAAATGACATAATATACATGTTTGTATATTAATAAAACAAGGTTAAGTGTATGTCCCTGTTTATGAGTGGATCCACGCAGATATTGCGTAAGATTAAAAGGACCAGAACAACTTGTGTTTGACGCTCATTACAGTTTATACTGAAGAATACAGGTCTGCAAGTAAATCCGTTTCCACTCCTCCAACTATCCTGTGAATGACGAGACAGAAGCTCACTTTTTGTTGCCAGGTTGGGTTCAGATTGCCTGCTACTGGGCGGAGAGAAGGACACTTCAGGGACGACTGTTGTAACCTGAAACTGATCTTTGGCACAGAAATAAAAGCTGTTATCGTGGATGCATCTTGTAATCTGCAACATTGGGAACATTGAAAAAGCTGTCATGACCTACCAGGAACAAAGCTGTCCTGCGCCTCCTGTAAGACACACACAGGTCAGCAAGAGCAAAATCAACAGTGCATGCATGATCTTGTACTTAACATTGAAGAAGACCAAACGGAAATTGGAGAAGAAATGGCATGTAATTCAATTAGAAGTATTCCAATCAGCCTGGAGAGATAGTTTAGTAACCTACAAAACTCAAACTGTCAACTATTCCTCCTTAACAGAAAAAAACTAGAACAACCCTCAGTTTCTCTTCAGCGCTGCAGCCAAGCTGACAAAAAGTCACAGCTCTGTCAAACCTCATATATCTTTAACTTTGAGCAGTATTCTTTATCAATAACACTCTAACTATTAGAAATAAAATTAAAGACACACACCCCAAAGCTGTCACAGACCTTTCAAGCAGATCTTCAGATTTGTCAACTGAACATGAACTACACTTATCCAGCTTCCATCATATAGAGCTCGCTGAGTTATCCTCAATTGTGGCTTCAACCAAACCAAAAACATATTTGTTAGATCCAACCCCGACTAAATTGTTTCTTCCTGTTAAAAGGAAGAGTTCATTTATACAGCTGCTTGTTTATGTGAAAATCTCTGTAATAGTGCCTTGGAATGACTGTGTTGTATTTGGTGCTGCAGAAATTAAATCGAACTGAATTGTGTTTGTCTCTTCTGGAGCAAATAAGGAAGAGCCTCAAATCAGTTTGTGTAATTTAAGATGGGATTTTAGGGAGAAGGTTTCAATCTGATTAAGATTAGGAATTGAGATTATCTCAATGACTCTATAGGTTTAACTTAAAGGCAACTAAAACTAGGGATTCAGAGATGAACATTATCTTTAAGTTTGTCTTTAGACATTTCTCTGACATCTCATTCAGGAATTTAATTGTAGGTTTTTGTTTTCATGACTTTCAGATTTTCATGAAAATCTTTTCATTCAAATACAAAGTTAACATGAAGCGTAGTGATTAGTCGGTTATATTAAAGAATGTTATAAAACACCAAAACAAAGTCAGCAGTCACATCCACATAAAAATGTGACAGTTTTGCACAAAAAACAAGACACAGCTTTTAACTGCACACAGTACAGAAAGATCATAAAAACCCAAAATTCCTTCAAGCAGAATCTGAATTCATCTATTTTGGAATAACTTTTGACAAATTATTGCTTTTTTCAGAACTTTATTTTCCTCCTAATGAAGGAGCGTCATCAGAATGAGTTGTTAATCTCTTGTGGTTAGAGTTTAGATTGCCGTAATTCCCGCACTATGAAGCACACCTGAAAATAAGCCGCACTTGCTAAATTTAAAAAGAAAAAAAAAAGTACATATATAAGTCGCAGGTGCACAGCACGGTGTGTGTGTGTGTGTGTGTGTGTGTGTGTGTGTGTGTGTGTGTGTGTGGGCAGTGCCGGCCATCACTTTTGTGTGTGTGTAGCTTTACGCACCATTCACGGCCTTCAAGAAGAGCAGAAATATCACTATTAGGGCACGTTTTGGAGAAGCAGAGGGGCTCAAAATAGCATGTATCTACATGCGGAAGTAGAAGGTGGCGGCATGAAGCCTATTACCATAATATACATATATAAGACGCACTTTATTATAAGCCGCAGGGATCAGAGCGCTTGAAAAAAGCAGCAGCTTATAGTCTGGCAATTACGGTAGTTACAAGTGTGACGTGCACCTTTATGATGTCTTCTGGACTTTTCTCTACCGTCTTCAGTCTGTTGAGGATGAAGCTCTCGTTAACAGAGATCATAGACTCTTCTCTCTCCAGATAATCCACCTCCATTTCTATCCTGTTGGCACAATAAGCACTGAGCATTACAAGTGAAGACATGTACTGCAGGTTCTGTGTCTGCACTGTCAGCGGCTGAGGTTGTGTACTTGTGGATGCTGAGCTGCAGCGCTCTGGTCTGCTGCTGGTCACAATGGACGCTCTGGATCTGCGTGACGTTGGAGGTGCTGTGGGCAGCGGAGTCCTGCAGCAGCCAACGCTCTTTCAGAACCTTTTTCTGGCAAATTTTATAAGACAGAACAACATGGGATTCAACAGCATGGCCCATATATATCCAAGCAGGTGGATGTAGCGTGACGAACCTTTAGGCGCTGTAATTCCAGCTTCTCGTGGTCCAGTTCAAGCTTCTTCTGTCGGATGCTCTCTTGAATTCTGTGTTTCTCCTGCCACAAGAGGAAGAATAGTGTAAAGTGACTCTTAGCATGGAGCTAATATAGCAGCGAAATAACCAGAGGAAGCATGTGAAGAGTTGTGTGTCTGCGTTTGTGTTGCTAAAATGTATTAATACTCGTGTGTGAGTCATTGCAAAGCAAGAACCTGTAAATGTCTCCACCTCAAGCAGCTCATGTGGGCATTACTGTGGGTTTATTTTGCCCCCAATGTCGACTGGCAGGCCTACTCTTTGTTAGCCCAAAAGCCTTTTTTCACTTTTCTCTTAAGCTATACAGTAGAGGTGCACAATATATATCATCTAGGATATTGTTTGACGATGTGTAATTTTACAGTATTCAGTATTTACACCATCTCAAAAAGAAAAACAAATGTCACATAGACAGCAATGGAGAGGTGCATGAGATGCCTCAGAAGCCAATCAGCGTGCAGGATTCAGTCACGTGGCGATAACATGCTCTGCTCTGCCACAATCGGCGAGGGCGGCAGCAAAACACACAGCTGAGGATCTCGCATGGAGGACATGTGCGCAGGAATCTGCGCAGTGCGCACATTTTCAGCAGTTTCAAACATACGGGGGCTACGTGTGTGTGCGTGCGTGCGTGTGCGCCTGGCCACAATCAGAGTGCAACTGCTGCAACATCCGAGTTCACCAATTTTATATTGAAAACCGTCAATAACTCAACATTTAGGGGAGGATGAGTTTCAGAGCGAGGGAGCGCAGTGCACAGAAACAAGACGTCCGTGTCACTACAAGTCCACATGAAGCAGCACTTGATGCTACAACACCACGACTGTCCCAACGAGGTCAGAATTTTTGCTTTAATTTTTTTTTTTTTTTTTGGTAAAGAAATGACATTTTATAGGATATTGTCAGATTATCGTTATTGGGATATTTTTTTAAAAATTATAGAGATTATTTTTTGTTGTTGCCCATATCGCACGGCCCTATAGCCTTTGTACCTCGAAGAAGCACTGGCACTTATTGATTTCATACATAACTTTACAGAAATCAGTATTTAGTACAAATCTCTCTGGTGGAAAGGTAGAGCGAGGTGTCATCCATATAGCAGTGAAATTGAACATCCTGTTTATGAAACATATCAGGATGATGTAGAGGATGGGTCCTAGGACAGAGCCCTGGGGGACACCAGAGGAGAGGAACTGAAAGCTCTGAATGCGACAAGCTCGGTACGATTTGAACCATAAACAAATCACCGCAGACACACTAATCTAAATACAGACACACAATTCTCCACACGCATTCACAAGTCATTTTTGTTGCTGTAGCACTGCACACGATCCCCCCCACAGTGAAAACTGAGTTAAAGTAAACAGAGGGTTGCTATTTTAAGAGTGGCCTGTGATCAGAGTGACGCCTCACCGTGATGGCCTGGAGCCTCTCCTTCAGCAGGTCGCTCTCCTCCATGACGCTTCAGGACACAGCGAGAGCTCCTACAGGGTTCTACGAAGAAACGAAAAGATCAATGAAAACTCACAGACTGTATCATACGCTGTGTGTTTGTGCCATATGATGATATCATAAACAATCCTGGGGTTGTGGTGATGAAAATCACAAAGGACAGGAACAAATAGACCATAAAAGTCAGATGAATGGTCCATAACAGTGTAGTTTTTTTTATTTAATGCAGTTCTTCCCGTGATGGAACAAAGTAAAGTCCTGTAAGTTGTGCAGGACAGAGTCAGGGAGGCTGCTGGTCTAATATAGCTCTGGGTCAGCGGAGGGTGGGGACAGGTCCGCCAGGATCGTATGGCTGAAGATGATATTCTTAGAAAGTAACCAACTCATATACGACATCTAACACGTGCTTACATTTCTACACTTTAAGAACATTTTTCATGTTTTAGAGAAAAAAAAACTTCAGGAAACAGTTCAACTGGAAGATGTTTCAATCTAAAACTTAAATTCACATAAGCTCAACTTCACCTGACATCATTGTAAAACCCACTGAAAACATTAAAGACTTGCCTCCGCTCGGCTGCCGATCAATTACACAACTCTAAAATAAAATCTGATCTGAAACTGCAGGTTTCAACGTTTCCCTTTCACGATTGTCTTTGTAGCATTCCACTTTGATTTTCAAAACTGCTCTCATCTCCAGGATAAAAACAACCAAAGAAAGTAAAACTGCTAAACCAGCCAGAAAAGACGGATTTGCTAAAAATTGTAAAAACATGTGCATTACAACTAAAAACAAAAAACATACAAGAACAGTCAAAGTTAAAAATGTACTGAAACACATTTGACCTGTGACACTTTATAAATGCAACCTCAGTTTTTGTTCATATATAATCATATTTAGTGGAATATCTTGAAAATGGCTCTTTTGGTCATAAAAGATGTCGAGTCATGGGTTAGAGGGTTTTGTTTTGTTTTTTTTAAAGCAGAAATGACGATGAAAATAAATAAGTGAAGATTAATATACGTTAAAATAATTCTTATAATTGAACTTGTGGATAGAATTTCACTAAATAAAAAGGATAAAATAGGTAATGGAGAAATGGTAGACAGAGCCTCAAACCAAATAAAGAGCACTGACACATTGACACATTGACACATTGACACGTTGACACGTTGACACCGCCTCGGGTCGGATGTGAGGTCGTCTTCACAAAGTCGAGGGACAGAAAATTATTCTGCCCTAACTCCCTGGCATAAGGCCGTCTGTCAGCCCGAGGCTCAGATCTGACCTGCTGCCCCCCAAACAGTCCAGCAGCTCCACTTTTACAATGTTTGAATTAAATAATGACTCAGATTCAGACTGGATTCTGTGAATTAGTGCAGCTTCTATAAGCCCATTGCTCTTGTTGTGTCATTAGCATTAGCCACCATCCTAAATCTTTGCCACTGGAATCCATCAGGAATAAAAAGCTTCATTCTTCTCTGTCTAGAAGCTTTCAATTCACATTAAGAGTCAGCCAAACACAAAGTATTGCAATAAGGATTATTTTCAATAAAC
Organism: Parablennius parvicornis; assembly: GCA_900302745.1. Classification (NCBI taxonomy): domain Eukaryota; kingdom Metazoa; phylum Chordata; class Actinopteri; order Blenniiformes; family Blenniidae; genus Parablennius; species Parablennius parvicornis. Next base: position 5,690 of record OMNM01062411.1, on the reverse strand, counting down.
ACACACAGAAGATGGTGTTAATGTTATTTTCTGAATAAAATGCTCTTTCTCTCAGCCCTAACTTTCACCAGCTGCATTTCCCTTCGTCTCTCTTTTTCTTTCTTGATTTTTCCGCTTCAGACTGTTTCCACCATCGATGATGTCTTGTTGAAACAAAGCCCACATGTCCGACGTGAATGCATAAAGCAGAGTCAGTTACTGCAGCTCAATATTGCACATGTTGATATGATGATAAAGATTAGAATTTTATTGTGCAGCCCCACTTTAATCTGAAAGGGTCCAATAACTCAACATTGTCTTATAAAACCAATTAGACACCATCACACTGATTTTCATGACTTATAGGCGAAACTTTAAAAGAATAAAGCAAAAGTATTCTGAAATTACCGCCTAGATTAGGTTTGCTCAAATAAATGTGTGGGCCAAAATTGGTCAAAATCCTCCATATTCTTCAGAATGGCCGACTTCCTGTTGAGTTCTCGGTATGCGTGTAAGAGACTTGTTTGTGCGTCTTGGTGTGTTACATAATTGTACTGAATTTCATAGCTGTAGGTGAAACCTGATGCAGGGGATTGATTTTCAAAGGTTTTCCGGTGACGCTGTTGAGCCATTTGGCCTGTTACTTGTATTTCTCAGTGTAAATCAAACACTTCGCCGGGTTTTGAAACTTTTGGAGTACGTTCAGGCCCTCAGAAACACATTTTCTTTGGCCGGAGAAAGTAGGATTATTATTAAGAATAAATGTCAAATATATGTGAGTTTAAAATAGATCGTGGACAAAATGAACTTTTTCGAGGTGTCGTGGAGTAACTAATGACTGTAATGGTTTTAACTGAGTTGATTAGTTTTCTGTCACCTCTGCGGAACAATGGTTTCTACCAGCCTGTTGGAGTCTGCAGTAACCGGTCTGCACCGCGGAGGATGAAGTCAGCTAATCTCCTCGTCAGGCTGTTAATCTGTGTAAACCATCTGCTGGAGGAAACACAGAGCGGGTTACCAGCAGTGGATCTGAATGCTGTTCAGCACGTTGCAAACCAGCTCCTCCTCAGTCACAAACATGTTTCTTCAATATGTTTGTGGCTTGCAAAGTGAAAAAAAAAAAAAAAAATGCAAACTTTCTCCTCATCAGATTTTTTGTGTTTTGTGTGACTCAGTTGTAGCCCTCACTACAATACTGTAACGGAGTACAGTTCAGTATGAATCAGTAATGTCAAATTCACCAGGTCAGAAGATGCTAAAGTGTTAGGAGTCAGTGCATTTGAACATCAGTAACCATAAACACACGGATAGTTGAATGCACAGCCAAATATTTATACCAATCAAAACCAACAATAACGGACAATGACTTAAAAAATTCATAATTTTAAGTAATAAAGCGGGCAGAAACAAAACTTCTTCCCAGGCACAGTAAGTCTTTCGTATCATTTTGTGTGCTATCATAGAGCCAAAAATGACCAAAAATACACAGAGTCCCAGGTGGTTAGGTTTTTCTGCACACACACACACTTTAAAAGAACTCACTTTTTTCATGGGAAATTTTGTACAAAGTGGCCAAAAAATACACATACATTGTAAAAAACAAAAGTGGGGATGTTGCACATAAACAGAATGAAATGTGGAAATTGTTTGAAGTCTGTAAGAGACTATTTATATTTTGAAGTGCTAATGCATCAACTGAAATGACAATTTTCAGAATTGTCCATAGTTACATATTATTAAGCTAATATATTCTAATATTTTCAATTTTAGATCAGACTAAGTTGTCTGTGCATTCTCAATAAAAAAGAGACACCAATCGGGGCATTACTTGTAAAAATTCAATAGTTTTTCTCATTTCAGGTGGATGATCCACAGCAGAATACTAACTTCTGCACATGGTAATAAATAAATGCACTTCAGAACAACACAATGTTGTCAGAATGTTTTCATTCATTTACCAAAACCGATTCTGTTTCTGTGTGAAACCACAGCAGTGATCTTTATTTTTCAACAGACAATTATCACAGTTTGAGCAAAAAAAAGCTGGGACACTGAATACAAACAAAACAAAACTGGAGTTTCCGTTGAATTACAACCTCATTAATGTTATTAAGTTGTCACATGTCAAATTCAATGGGGTAGTCATAGCAAATAATCAGTATTTATTGTTCACTAAGCTACAATACAGATTAAAAGGGAGTCTTACAGTTTTGCTTTACGGACAGAAATCCTTACAGATGTATATCACATAAATACATCAATAAAATATGAATAAATATGTGAACGTGTTAATATTATTTAGGGGCTATCTCCGATTATATGGCATGTCTGAAGCTGTTTGGCATGTTTGAGTCTTATTTTCAGATTGTACTCCATCGTGAATTACTCCTGAGTCTGCTCTCTGTGTCTCCACGCACTGTCAGTAACGGCACGTTACAGTTACTTTTCTAAGTGTTGTGGACACGGTCGCTTCACGAAGCTTCATATTAAAACTTTAATGTGCCAAAGAACCATGTTGATAAAATCAAAACAACACTTTGATAAAGACGAATCACATAAATCAAATAGCGTTGCTTTACCTGGTGCGTGCTTCACCCGCTGTGCTGCCGCGTGCGCTCCAGACGTCCCGGTGCAGGTGGGAGGGGCGGGGATTAGAGTTGATTGACAGCAAGCTCCCCTCTGTCAGCCAATCACAGTTCATTAGCTACGGCCAATGAAGAGTCCATCTTCACAAGTGATCAATATAAAACATTAAACCTGATTGAACATAAATAACTTACATTGCTCACAAAAAAGGTGGAAAAACTACCAGTTTGTGTTGATTTCATTTCTCTCTTAATTTTGTGTACTTTACTCTTCTTTTATCAAATGTACTATCCTTTTTATTTTGGAAAATAATTCATTTTTATATTGATACATGCATACGATTTTCCTGTATTTATGAATTACTTCTTTTCCTCTCCTATTTACCTTGTTGAATCCATTTGGAGTTACAGGCCTGTTTGTTGGCTCTCTCTCTCTCTCTCTCTCTCTCTCTCTCTCTCTCTCTCTCTCTCTCTCTCTCTCTCTATCTCTCTCTCTTTATACATATAATGTACTTACTATTGTACTGGTTCACTTCAATAGCAGGAGCCTCTATGCTAACTACAGCAACATAAAAGAATATTTAGGCAATTTCACAAAACCATTCAAAATAATCACAATATCAGAAACATGCAATAATGATGAGAAAGAAATAGACTTTGAAATAAATTCTTATGAATTTAATTGTATTAACAGAAAGACCAGAAAGGGGGATGAGTGGCTTTCTATGTGGCAAATGATTTGAATTATAAGATCATACAGAATATGACAACTGCTATTGAGAACCTATTAGAATGTATAACAAATGAAATCTGTAAAGAAAAAAGAAAAATGTGTCGATAAGCTGCATATATAGAACACCAGGCTCAAATATAGATGCATTTAAGGACTGGGTGGAAGAAATGTATTCAAAAGTCAGACGAAAAGTTATTTTCATATGTGGTGATTACAACATTGATTTGCTGAATCCAAACAAGCACAAAGTAACTGATGAATTTACCAACAAGGTGTACAGTATAGGCTTGTATCCAAAGATTACCAGAACCAGCAGAATAACATCCCACAGTGCCACATTCATCGATAACATCTTCATCAATGACATCGAAAATAATACAGTGAGTGGACTATTGATCAACCACATCAGCCATCACCTGCCAGTGTTTACAGTGTGCGATGGCAACTACAGGAAAGATCACCCCGAAGTGAAGCAGAGTCACAGCCGAGTGAGGACAGAGGAAAACAATGAAGCATTAAAAAATTACTTAATGGCAATAAACTGGGAAACTGGGAACAATGAAAAATATATAAATAATGCTAATAATACCTTTTTATAAATATTCACATCATTATATGATGGAAACTAATTAAAATTCCAATTAAACAATGTAGCAGAAAACAAAAACATAAACTTTGACCATGGAAGATGAAAGGATTACAGAATGTGTGTAAAAAGAAGAATACACTATACAGACAATTCATCAAGCAAAGAATTAAAGAAGCAGAAGATAAATATAGAAAATACAAGACTAAGCAAACTAAAATTATAAGGGAATGTAGAAAGGAATACTATAGTAAAGTATTAAATAACAAGAGCAAGCAGAGATTTCTGATATCCACCAAAGTTGACGTGGACACAGAATGAAAGACGTATTATCCGCATTGTAATTCTAATTTTTATCTGGATTTGGTTTCCATGAAACAATCTAAAGGTAACATCTTTTGACATAATCCTCATTTGAGACCCCCAGAAATCCAGAATTAGGATTCAGATTCAGATCTGGATCACTTTTGAAATGTAAACGATTCTTCTATAATCTAACATCTACCTGTGGTGAGAATTTGTTGAAGATCCGTCAAGTAGTTTTGAATCAATTTGCTTAAGACAATGAAAACTGGAATCCGGATCCTGATCCGGATCACTCCCAAAATTTAATGGAGTCATCTGGGGCCTAAGACCCCTCTCTGGTGAACATTTGGTGAAGTTCTGTTGAGTAGTTTTGACATAATCCTGCTAAGCGATAGACAGACAGACAAATAAATAAACGCAGGCGATTTTATTACGTCCAGCACCATGTTCCTCACAGCAATAGATAAAAGGAACTAAAAGAGATTGTAAAAAAATCTAGATACAAAACATCAGACATGAAAACGGTTCAAATGGTCATTAAGAGGATTTCAGAGCCACTAACATGTAGTTTATCACTTAGGACCAGTAAATTTCCAGACAAAATGAAAATAGCTAAAGTAGTACCGCTGTTATGACTGGAGAAAAACACCATTTCACCAATTACAGGCCTGTTTCTCTCCTTCCGCATTCCTCCAAAATTTTAGAAAATGTTTTCAACAACAGACTAGACAAATTCCTAGACAAACACAAAATACTTTCTGACAGTCAATATGGATTCAGGTCAAATAGTTCAACATCACTGGCACTAACAGAATCAATTGAGGAAATTACGAATGCTATAGATCAAAAACAGCATGCAGTATTCATCGATCTAAAAAAAGCTTTTGACACCATAAACCATGACATGTAAATCACAAAGCTAGAACAGTATGGGATGAGGGGCCTGGTATTGCACTGGGTGAAAAGTTGCTTAATGGACATTAAACATTTTGTGAAGATGGGACAACACTCTTCATCGTGCTTGGACATTGCTGTGGTGTCCCCCAGGGGTCGGTATTGGGACCAAAACAATTGTTACTATATATAAAATGACGTTACTATTATATCAAAAGAAATAAAAGTAATTTTCTTTCATGTACGACACAAACATTTTTTTGTTCAGTGGGTAATTTACAGACATTACTGAAAACAATCAGTGGCGAAATGTGCAAACTAAAAAAGTGGTTTAACATAAATAAATGATCATTAAATTTTAGTAAAACTAAATTCATAGTATTTGGAAATGGTAAAAGGGACACATATGCACGATTAAAGGTAGATGGTGTGGAAATTGAGTGAGTTCACGAAAACAAGTTTCTTGGTGTTATAACTGATGATAAAATAAATTGTTAATCTCATATAAAACATAATCACAACAAACTCTCAAGAAGTATTTCAATAATCAATAAAGTAAAACACATTCTGGACAACAAATCACTCCACATATTATACTGTTCACTGG
>OMNM01062228.1:0-10106 GCA_900302745.1 Parablennius parvicornis | reverse complement strand
TCCTCCTCCTCTAGTGACTGAGGACACAACACAAAGTCCAATGAGACTCACAGTCACTATTTAAACATTTAATTTATACATTTAATAAAGAAATAAAACTTTACGGTCTCCACTGTGACTCCACCAAAATGTCTCCTTCACTCTGAGACACTCTGACACTCGCTGGCCGTCACAACTATGGAGGATGTTTTTATGCTCTGGTCCTCCATGATGTCACTCTCCTCCTCCATCACTCTCCTCTGACCTCCACCCTCAGATCAGACTCTCCTCCACCTCTCAGATCTCTGAGGTTCTCTCTCTATTTCCAGCGGTGACGACGAGCTGCTCATCGCCTGTTTTTTCTTTTCTTGGTGAATCCACTACTGTGACACCAAATAAGATGATCTCCTGACCTCCACCTCCTCCATCACTATTTCACTCTGGAAAACTCCTGCTCCTCCTCTTTTCCAGGATTTAGCCTCAAATGTCGTCGATCAGCAGGCTGATTGAGACGCAGAAATATTGAGGAGGTTCTTTGTATTGACCATTGATGGTAGAAAGTGGGCGTGTTGAGGGCGGAGTCTGAACGGAACCTTCCAGGTGGACTGTGATCTATGACAGGAAAGTGTGTGCAGGTGTGTGTACGCACGGTTTGATACATCAGAAGTTGTTTGGCGCACGCACATGTTTAGTAGAAATCCTAGGTTTTATATTGTTTCATAGATGAGACCCCAGATCATGACCAAACTCAGCTCAGAGAGCAGCCAGACGAGTTAATCCAGCTTGTGATGGCTTTGGTTTCTGTGTGGGAGGAAATGGTGCACACACTCCATCGGTGGCAGGTAATTGGCAGTATGGAGTCCATGATGTGACGGACCAAGGTGTAGACCCGGGTGCTGGAGGGTCGTATGTTCCAGGGAGGGGCGGTGCCGGCAGCACCAGTCGATTGACTCTGGTGAGTCCTGTGCAGGAGGTTTCCACCCGGAGAGTTGTTGTCTGGCAGGAAGCCACGAGCAATAAAAAAAGAGAAAAGTCGAACCACAGCATGAACAAAAAAAGTTGTATGTCTTGAACTGGAGGGAAAAACTCCAGAGACTAAGTTTTTCTATCACGACAAGCGGCTCCACACGACTCAGCAAATGGCAGGGACCTGGTCGCATGGCGAGCAGGGGAGGGGGGCTGGTCCGCCCTGACGAGGTGGTCTGCACTGATCTCCCACCTCTGCCTCCTGAATGCCCGGAGAGAGTGTGACCTGTGACTGTGACCTTCCAATCCCAGGCCTGGTTATGACCTCCAGAACAACACTGCCACTTCTGTGTGGTTCTGAGAGGAAACAGGATTTTAAGAGCTCGGTTTATGAATCGATACAGCGGTTCACTCCGGGGTCTTCAGTATCGCGTCAGTTGGCTGTTGTACGTCAACAAAAGCTAAATATTTCTATTTCTAATGACATGAAGTTAATTTTACTCATTGCTGTCAATAACAGAACTACTATCATAGTGGGTGTATAAGAGAAGGTTGTAAACACCACTGAACACTGAAGCCTATGATTCAACCTTTTTTATAAAACAGTCCATTTGTCTGGAAAAATCGTTGTTATGAATAAAGGTCAGAGGTTTACAAGGTGCCCGACAGCTTAGAGCTCCTCTATTATTAAACCATATTGTTCTCATTATCTTTTGTTCTGGAAGCTGCTTCCATCAGGCGTTTGTCTCTGGGGACACAAACAGGCAATGAATAGGCTGACCGGAGCTCATCGCCTCACGACTCCATATCTGGTCCATCTGTGACCAATCAGGAGAGAAAATGAAACTCATTTGTGGGACCAAAAGCAATTTGTGTGACAGTGAGACGAATCCAGCGGGTGTTGGCGGGAGGGCGAGCGCACAGTGTGTTTACAAGCAGGAATGCTGACTGACGGAGAGCTGTTTTGTTTGCAGGGGGACAAAGAAGCAGAGCTGGGCTTGCCCTTCTCTCCACTCTGCGACCGGAAGTCCACCATGGTGGCACAGTCTCAGATCGGTGAGTGGCCTCGAACACCCCGCCTGAACAAACCCTGAGCCGGCGCAGCCCACACAAAGCTCATCCTGACGCTCACTCCACTGTTAGAAGTTGTCTGGTACCAAGTCAAGAAGTGTTTATTAAAACTAGCTTCGGGATGCTTTTGACTTGATGAATCCTACGATTCTTCATATTTTCAATTAAACCTGAAAAAAACAGCAAAACATCAAAAGAATTAGAAAAATTCAATACAACACAGCCTGACCATGACTGTTGATGCTTTAGCAGCTTTGCAAAACCATTTCACTGTTTCATTTCTAACGATCAGCTGCTTAATTCAGTTATCAGAAGATGTGATACTAGACTTTTCACAAACACTTAGATGATGCTTCAACCTGTCAGAATTTTACAGTCAGTCTGCCTGAGTAACATGCGTTTGTTTTATAATGCTGACCTATGACCTGTATAATACCCGTGTTGAGACTCTATAACACATTTTAATTCAGCCCAGGTTAATCTTGAGTCTCTGAACTGGTAAAATAGTGCCAGATTAACCTCTCAATTTTAACTTTAAAGTTTTTCTTTGTTGTGCTGCAGATTATACATGATGACAATAACAATATTTTTGAAAACGACAAACAAGCTCTTCTGAAAATGACTATAATCTCCACATGAAGCCAATTTGATTAAACCTTCTGGTACAAAATACAGTTAAATATCCAGAGAGCTGTTGCATTATGGGTGTTTTCACAAATTCACTTTGACAGCTCGGCTTTGAGGCTAGCTTGATAGCAAGGAGGTAGCTTCATGGCAGCATTACTCACGTCTCAGCTCGCCTCTCAAGTGTTGTGATGTGTTTTACTGTTTGCTTGGTGGTCCAGACTTAAGTGTCATGTGGGCCGGTCGTGGCCCACGGGCCTTATGTTTGACCCCCGTGCTCGAGAATGATCTGACATCATTCTGGAGCTTTCTGTCTCATAACATTTTGACATGGATGAATCTCAGGGCGCTTTCAAATTTTCCTCCATTTATTCTGCACCATTTGACACTGTTACAGATTAGAGATAATCCTGAATTTCTCAGAGGTATTCTGATGGTTTATGACTTTAACATACTGGGTCATATTCAACCTCTTCTTTCAAACACATCAATGAATATTCTGCAAACCATATGCAGGCTTTTGCTAAAGCAAAATACAGGAATTACAATTCAACCCTGAAAACTTTATTTCAACAGGTTCTCTGTTTGAAACAAACATTTCTATCTGAGCAGGTTCAGACTCCACCCCTCATTAACTTGAAACGTGCAACGATACATACGCCTAAATTACACTTTTATCCCAATTACAGTTCTGGAGGTTCACAGAGCACTGAATAAATCTGGACACCAGGAAAGCAGCTGGTCCAGACAAGTTGGATCCTTATTTGTGAGGCTGGCTGCTGATTTTAATGCTGAAACTTTATCTGTCATTATTACCTTAAGTCTTTTTAACAACGTAATCCAAAGTAATCAATTACAGACTCATTTATAAACTGTGCATTCTGGCTAAAAAATCTTTTTATAAACTGGTCAGTGACCAAATTAAGTTGTTTTTAGAACCCTAATGTATTTGAAATAATATTCAATCTGGTTTTAGAAAGGTTTTAGAAAGCTGCACAGCACACTTTAAAAGCTAACTCTCCCTCCTGAAAGGTCGCCAAAGGTGTGCCACAGGGCTTGGTCCTAGGACCCATTCTATTTTCTATTTATGCGGATGATTTGTGCAATAATTTACGCGACATACCACCTCTATGCTGATGACACTATAATTCACTGTTGTTCTTCATCCCTGGTTCAGGTGTTTGGGTTTTTACGGTCTGCTTTCAATATTGTCCAATCTCACCTGCACAATTTGAAGCTTGTCTTGAATGCAGAGAAAACAAAAGTGAAGGTCTTTAGTCATTGTACGCTACCAGACGGGCTCCCAGAAATAACCACCCCTCAGGGTGAACAAAAAGCATGTGTCAGTACTGACAAGTGTCTTGGTGTGTTCTTGATCCAGAGCACATTGCAGTTTTAGTTGGCAAACTTAGAATCAAGATTGGATTTTATTTTCGTAACAGATCATGTTCTTCCCTAACTGCTCGTCTTGTGTCTGCAACATTTTTACCACCTGTTGACTATAACAACGTTCTTTATGTGAGTGCTTCATGGAAAAGTCTGCAGTCCTTCAACACAGTGTATCGTCATGACTGAAGGTTTGGTCATCTCACTGACACTGTGAACTGTAGCAGAGGTGAGTGGCCTTCACTCCGAGTGAGGAGGTACACGACCTGGATGACCTGAATATACACGACTCTTCTTGGCTTGGTTCCTTCTAATCTATGAGCTCTTCTCCAGAGAACCAGTAGCCATTATTCATCGCGTTCAAACGACATTCTTCACCTACTTGTTCCTGGTGTTCGGGCTGAACTGGGAAAGCCAGCTTTTAGTTTCTCTGCCCCGCCTGCCGGGAGCAACCTTCACACAGAAACTGAAAGTCCAAACTGCTATCCGTAAATCATTTTCATTCTTTAATACTCTCCAAAGATCGAGGACTGATGAATCACTGTTCGTGTTTTTAAAGTTTTACTGGTAATGAATACGCCTGAGACTTTTATTGCACTTTTTTCCAATTTGCCTTAAAATCTGCATTTTTTTCTTTTACATTTAGTTTATAGAAATCTGCACTATCTCCCTTTATTGTATTCTGTTAAATCAGTTTTATTTTTTTCATATCTAATGATGTGATGTGCGCTGTGGACTTGGCCAGGTCAACCTTGAAAAAGAGATCTTCGTCTCAATGGGTTTTATTTTCCCAGTTAAATAAAGGTTAAATGAATAAATCGATTAAATATTGATATGAAAAAGCTCTTGGAGAGGTCAGTCAGGGCTGCAGCAAGGAAGCTACCGTTAGCTGCCTGCACGCACACTGCTAAGTCGCAGCTGATATCTCGGTTCAGCAAGAGTCCAGAAACACAGTGTGAACACATTGACCCGGGTCGTCATTACATCCGCCAAGGACGCAATACAATCGCCTGCGTTTGTTTATTTATTTATTTGTCTGTCTCTCTATTGGCAGGATTACGTCAAAACTAATGAACGGTTCTTCACCAAATTTTCACCAGAGTTGGATCTGAGGCTCCAGATAACTCCGTTACATTTTGGAAGTGATCCGAATCTGAATTCTGGATCCGGATTTTAATTTCTGGGGTCTCAAATGAGGATCACTTCAAAATCACATGACATCTTCACCATATTTGTATTCATACATGTATCAATTGTCAAGATACGACCTTCAGATTGTTTCATGGAAACCAAATCCAGATGAAAATTAGAATTAAATGTGATAATGTGTCTTTGCTTCTGTGTCCACGTCAGAATCTCTGATTGGTCTTGTTTATCTGTGTGACCTTATGCTCACATGGAGTAGTGTGTGTTTCCAGTGGCAGCACTGACCCATGTTGACAGTGATTTTAGTGGAATGTCTTTGTCTCCCAGGGTTTATCGACTTCATCGTAGTGCCCACCTTCACCGTGCTAACCGACATGATGGAGCGCATCGTCACGCCGCTCATCGACGAGGCCTCCCACTCCGGTCTGGCCGGCTTCAGACGCTCAAGGTGAGGCCAGCGTGTGAGCTGACTGCAAATACGACATGAATATACGGTGTTAGTGATGAAAGAGCCTTCGCCTTGGTCTGTCACACCTCTGTGAGGATCTGGTCACCTGATTAAAGCTCAGCAGCTCTTTAACAGCAGAGATGATGGAGGTGGTGGGAACAGCACAATAATCTTTTCTGTTCCTGGAAATGACTCCACTTTTCATCAGGTACAGCCACAAACCTTGAAATTGACATTTTACTGTTGCTCGCTGAGTTGGCATCATTGCGTCTGAACAGTGACGGAGCCTGCTGCTACAATATCACATCCCAAAGCCCCATAGACACTAAAAGATGTGGCTTCGTTTCTGCTGCTTTGAACAATTGTCTCAACACTTTTTCTGAGAAAATGAAGCAATTTGAAAGCAATGAACTGTGTTACAACAGTCTGCCTGTCAGTGATTAAGGAATATTTAAACTATACAGACAAATTTGATTAAAAACAAAGTTCTTGTATTCGTTGGAACTGTCCGTGGCAGTGCTGCGTTCTTCCATTGTGGTCATCAGCGTTTCTTTTCTCCTGATAGCAGACGTTAGCATCACTCAGTGGACCTGAGGTCGGAGCTAACCGAGCTAACAGTGTGGAGCGTAGGTGGCTGTGGACTGTGGAGCTTTTCAAACGGCCACTTTGTCCTTCATGAAAAGGAAACATTAGAAACAAGTTCCTCTCGTTACTGTTTGGTTTACTCTTTCCTTAATAAAAACTGGAACAACGATGCAGGAATAGAAACAGGAGAAGGGTGTGAGTGTAACTTTAGCAGTCAGCTCTCCCTCTCCATGCCGTGTCCAGTTTGAACAGTATTAGCCCGGACGAGGCCAAGAGGCACAGCGTGAAGAGCAGCGGGTCGGACAGCAGCTCGTCGGGCCACAGCTCGCTGCTGACCGGAGACATGAAGAACTTCAAGGCGCTGTGGAACGAAGAGGTTTACCAGAACCGTGAGAGGTGGAAATCCCAGGCCACCAAAGGTAGGCAGCGTCCACACAGTGGCCCATCGGAATCCAATGAATAAACGCTAATTAGTAAAATGAGTGTTTAAATTCACCGTAGATTTTAAGTAATCTGACGAAAGTAATATCCATTCGGTCATATTCAACCTCTGTTCATCATGCTTCGTTTTTACCTTTTTTTTGTTGCAGAAGTAGGGATGGGAATTGATACGATTTTTATGATTCCGATTCCATTTTTAATTCTGCTTAAGGATTCGGTTCTTTGATGTTTCACTTATTGATTTTCATTTGGAAATGAAACCTGTGATATTAACAGCATATTAACATTGCCGCTGCTTCTGATTGAAATTCACTTCAGGGGGGATCAAAACGTGACATTCATTCAAACTTAGCAATGAATGTTGGTCTTTCCTCATTTCAGGGCCTTCATTCTAAAGTATGGCCACAATTACTGCTGTTGGAGAACCATTAGGAAGTGAAATGTGCAGATTATAACCCTATTCAGCAACAATAAACTCACTACTGCCACCCTTCGCCCCAAAGTGGCACAAATATGACAAGCAGTGATCCAAAATATACAAAACATGTTCTTTTACACTGTTTAGTCATTCGGTTGTAAATCAGCTGAAGCAAATTTGGGGGAAAATATTGAATTGAAGCATTTCCAGCAATATTTATTGATTACGCCTCTTGAAGCATTCAAAACTGTAGATTGTTTGATTTGTCTGAGTGTCAGAAACAGTAAACAGTAAATGTTGGCTGCAGCTTCGTTAACTTTGGTGAAAGTTGTAAGTGAGATATCTGAAGTATAAAGACAGACTGTCCATCTGACCTCAGAGTCTGAGGAACGATCGAAGAAAGAGGCGGAAGAACGAGCCCAGCAGGAGGCCATGATGCAGCCTCAGGAGGCGCCTGCTGAAGGGCACCAGGCCGAACCAAAGAAGGAGGCGGTGGAAGAGGAGGAGGAGGAGGAGGAGGAGGAGGAGGAAGAGGAGGAGGAGCAGGAGCAGGAGCAGGAGCAGGAGCAGGAGCTAGCAGCAGATGGTGACCTGGAACACATGGATCAGGAGGAGCAGACTGAGAGCTCCTCACACAAGAGTCCTGGACTCCACAACGGTACGTGTGGTCCCGCGTCAGTCTGTCCACTGCACCGGACGTCAGTCTGTCCACTGCACAGGACGTCAGTCTGTCCACTGCACCGGACGTCAGTCTGTCCACTGCACGGACGGGCTGAGTGGACGTCAGTCTGTCCACTGCACCGGACGTCAGTCTGTCCACTGCACAGGACGTCAGTCTGTCCACCGCACAGGACGTCAGTCTGTCCACTGCACAGGACGTCAGTCTGTCCACTGCACCGGACGTCAGTCTGTCCACCACACAGGACGTCAGTCTGTCCACTGCACAGGACGGGCTGAGTGGACGTCAGTCTGTCCACTGCACCGGACGTCAGTCTGTCCACCACACAGGACGTCAGTCTGTCCACTGCACAGGACGGGCTGAGTGGACGTCAGTCTGTCCACCGCACAGGACGTCAGTCTGTCCACCGCACCGGACGTCAGTCTGTCCACCGCACAGGACGTCAGTCTGTCCACCACACAGGACGTCAGTCTGTCCACCACACAGGACGTCAGTCTGTCCACCACACAGGACGTCAGTCTGTCCACCGCACAGGACGTCAGTCTGTCCACCGCACAGGACGTCAGTCTGTCCACCGCACAGGACGGGCTGAGTGGACGTCAGTCTGTCCACCGCACAGGACGTCAGTCTGTCCACTGCACAGGACAGATGAGATGTTGATTGAGATGTTAGAAACTCTTGTAATCTTCTGTTTAACTAAAAACATAACAACATATCCCAACTGAAAAAAACACAATAATCTTTCACGATGTCTGCGTTCTGCTCACAGTTCAGGCTTTTCATCCTGTTTTCTCTCCTACATCAACATATTTAATCCATCTTCAGTCTGAAGCTCAGTCCAGGTTCTTTAACTTCAGTACCAACTCATCCATTCAGTTAATAACACACATGTTTCTGGGTCTACGCTCATGTTAAGATGTCCACGTTTGTTGCAGTTACTAGATTCACATTTATTTTAGTTTCTCATGTTTTCATCTAAAGTAAATGTTACACAGATTATCTCCTGATTCCAGGTGATGCTAACATGAAATAGAATATGATATAAATGCTCCTGTACGTGATCACATCAAGCTTCTTGAAGCAGGAACTACTCCACGGTGTTTGCTCTTCTCACTGGATGACAGCTTGAACATTTTCACACTTTTGTCCTTCAGTCCGTCTGAGAGGAGTCACAGCAGCTTCTCTGCTTCGTGTGTCAGCTCCTCTCTGGATGAATTCCAGCTGGTTTTAGACGAAGAGATGAGAAGAGACCCCTGAAAGTTACAGTCGTCTTTGAGTTTGTTCTCGATATAAACAGAGTTCTTAGTATTTCCATGTCACTTGCTGTAATTCTGCATCCTTGTGAAAAAAAAAACAAAAAACTTTTTTAAACAGTTGTCTCTTACTGGACAATCAACGCACTGAAAGATATTCACATCATGTGTTTAAGTCAATTTATATATATGTTGCTTCAATAAATGAAAGAACTGATAATAGAACATTTGAGATGAGATCTTAATTTGTTGAATAAATCTTACAACAGTGTTCTCTCAATGAAAAGTGCACAAACACAAGTTTGTTCTTATAATATGATTATTAAAAAGGATTACAACATATATCTAACATGTCTATATCCTCACTAAAGCTTAGAACAGTGTGTTGAAAGTAAGATTCAGCAGGTTAAAGTGGTTCTCTGTATTTAGTAAATGTGTGTTGCTACTTTTCAGGAGAGCTGTCAGAAGGAGGCGACTCTCCAGAGGACGAAGGAAACCCGAACAAAGTAGCCGACGGTGAGTCTGAAACAAAACACTGTTTTATGAGGTGAAGAATAAACTGTGCCATAACTGAAGAATTCATTCTGCGTGAAATGAGCTGTTTTCCTTCTCTTAACCTTCTATAAAGTCACATGTGAAGTAGTGGAAGAACACAAAGAAGACTAATACTGGGCTGAAAGCTGACGGACTCATTCACAGAAGGTTCTGATTTAAGATCATCTACACGGCCCTCTGGACATGCAGAAGATTTGTTTTTGTTTTTTAATTCAGTAATTTCAGGCATGTGACATTCAAACTTTTCTTGCATTCACACACACACACACACACACACACACACATATAGACCTGCATCATTTGAAGGCGATTGATAATGAAATTATACCTTGTGAAATGTGTTTATACAAAATATATAATTGTGTGTTTAAACACACATACTTATCAACATGCATAGACACACCTCATATCTCATATATCTGATTATCATGCCTGACAAGGGGAAGGAATGTCACGGTCCGTCTCAGCGTTAGGTGGACTCCATGGATGTCTGACTCTGACATGCAACGAAAAACTGCTACAGAAACTAAAAGTCTCCCCAAAAAAACCAAAACC
>OMNM01062207.1:0-12630 GCA_900302745.1 Parablennius parvicornis | reverse complement strand
TAAATAAACCACTTTTTTTTTAAATCACATTTTTGGATTGCTATGGGGGTGCTATGGCAACTCCAGAGGGAGCTACAGCACACCCAAGCCCGTTTAATATAGACAAGAAAGAAAAAAAGAAAGAAAGTAAATAAGTAAGTAAGTATGTAAGTATGTAAGTAAGTAAGTAAGTAAATAAATAAATAAATAAATAAATAAATAAATAAATACATACATACATAAATAAATACATAAATAAATACATAAAAAAGCTTAAGGAGTATAGCTTAGCATATTTAGGGGAAAAAATGTTGTGAGGTAAAAGTTGAAAATTGAATGCACCAGATGAAATTAATACATCAGTGTCAGCAAATAGCTAAAGGTGCATCTTGTCACTTCACCTGGTCTGTAGCATTTCAGCTCATTTATGAGGAGAACTCCCAGATAAATGTGTGTTCAACACTGAGCACTGAACATGTGGGCTGTTGTGTTGATTCGCAGCAGCCTGAGATCATCAAAAGAGAAGGAAATATGAAGGATTATATTGCACATCATCAGTAGGGCAAAACTAACCTGTCTCACGACGGTCTAATGTCAATGTCAGTTTCCCTCAGCTTTCACACACAACGGCAGGAATAATCCTACCTAATGATATTAATAATAATATTCTAAACCTTGTAACAAAGAGGGGTGAGGCGGGTGAGGGAGGAGGGGGCACACTGAGTGGGATTAGTGATGAATAGAAATCAGAACGGTAGAACTTTTTCTTTTGTTTTACTTCATATCAAGAAGAGTGTTAAGAGGAGGCGAGCTGCTGCGCGTCAGGACAGAGACAGAAGCTGCACGACGTGAAGTCAAGTTTTAAATAGGTGATTAATGGATTAAATTCAGAGAGCAGACAAAGACTGATGATGACTTATTATCTGTTTGAAATAGAAAGAATAGAAAAACAAGTAGAGCTGGAACAGATCAGGTGGAGCTCAGGACAGAATTCTCCCAGTGTTTATCACAAAGTAATGATATATTTCACATGACCCTGCATAGCATTCACTTAAAAATACAGTTTTTACTGGACATTGAACTGTGGCGTTAGGAATGTTCAGTAACCTTTAATCCAGACGTGATCATCATATCTGCTAACCTCTGCATTCCTTTCTAACAATGGTGAGGTGCTGGCAGCCAGAGCAAACAGGAACAAATAACTGTGTTAAACATCAGCTTGACTAAAGAGTTATTTTTAACACAGCTCAGCTTTACATTTTTTTAAATTATGTCAACACTGTTTGGACAGTTTGACACCGTCACATGCAGCGAGCAGGAAGAGAAGGCTGAAGCACTTTTCACACACACATTCAGTGCATTAGATCATAACTGGAACACTTCTGTTACATGTACAAAGTTATATCTTCATTTATTATTACCAAAGAAACGTACATATTACCTGTTTCAGAAATTTTGAAAATTTACAAAGTGAATAAATGCTTTATTATATTATTTTATTTTATTTACACCTGCACAGATGTTGGATGGATGGATGATGGCGTGTGGATGGACGGATGGACGGACAGACGGATGGAGGGATGGATGGATGGATGGATGAATGGATGGATGGATGATGGATGATGGATGGATGGATGGATGGATGGATGGATGGATGGATGGATGGATGGATGGATGGATGGATGGATGGATGGATGGATGGATAAATGGATGGATGAATGGATGGTAATTTCATATTACAATCAAAAACAAAGCTAATTTCACATTAACCCTTTAAAATCACGCTTGTTTTGAAGCTTTGAGTCTAAAACAAGTTCAAATAGTTTCATAGTCTCTTGATGTTTTTGGTAAATGGATTTCACTTCTTTAGTGCTTCATATTGTTTATCATGCTAAAATATTTACACACATTCACACACGGATGGAGGTGGCTGCCATGCTAGTTTGGGGATGGATGGATCGATGGATGGATGGATGGATGGATGAAATAATGTTAACATTGTTTCAATGAGGGTCATGTAAAGGGTTAATCATCCATCACATAATTAGACATACTTCTATAGTAAAAAAGCTTTGAGAGCATCAGAACTGGACATTGGAGCAAATCCAGAAGACGTGAGAGTGAAACTTGTGGAACCAGTGAGAAGTTCTGCTGGAGAATCTCTGTGACATGACGTTCTGCTGCAGACCTACTCACCCCTACATGGAAACATTATTCCCAGCAGGCGGCGGCTTCTTTTATGGTTCAGGGATCGTTTGACGATCACAATACTTTGAATTGAATTGAGCGTCTGTGGGAACTGATGAAGGTTTGACCTCACCAAGCTGCCCTCCCGTCCCTGAACACCTTCCGAGGTCTGGAGGAGTTCATGTATTCATAAGACAAAATACAAACAAACTGTGGTTGTCGACATGATGTCATAATGTTATGGCAGATGGATCAATGGAGCGTCTCCTACTGTGCAAACACAGATTAGATCATGTTGTCAGACGGGGATTGTGACCACTGACAGTTTGACAAGCTAGTTCTTATATAATTCCTGTATCACAAGATTTTAGAAATGAGGATGGTCTCCTCGAAAAGTTGACGACTTTGAATACTTGATTCAGAAGTAACTGAATAGTTTGGTAACAAACTCTCACAAAGCATGAGGTACATCCCTTCACCTTCCTTCACTGCAAATATCTAAACAACCAATCGCCAAGTCCAGTCATTTAATCAGAAAGAAGATATAAAGCAACCTGCTGCAGATGAAAGTGAGCGTCAGAATGAGGAAGAAGAGGCTTGAAGTGACTTTGATTGTTGGTGACAGATGGGCTGATTTGACTGTTTCACAAACTGCTGATCTGCTGGGATTTTCACACACTGCCATCTGTGAGGCTTCCAGAGTGCTGTGAAATAGAGAAAATCTCCAGTGAGCCGCGGTTCTCTGGAACAAAACGCCTCGTAGGAGCCAGAGGTCAGAGGAGACTGGACAGGCTGGCAGGAGATGGAGATGGAACAGGAAGTCCAAGAACCGCTGGTTCCAACCTGCAGAAGAGCATCTGTGAGCTTTTCCAACAGTGTGAGGATTGAAGCTGATGAAGACCACACCTGGTGTTCCTGCAGGAAGCTGAGGCTACAGGTCACACAAGACCTCCAGGACTGGACCAGAGAAGTTCTGAGGAGGCTCCACCAGGACTGGACCAGAGAAGTTCTGAGGAGGCTCCACCAGGACTGGACCAGAGAAGTTCTGAGGAGGCTCCACCAGGACTGGACCAGAGAAGGTCTGAGGAGGCTCTATTTCTGCAGAACTTGGCGTAAACACTTTGAAGGCTTGGATCCTTCATGCCTGGTATCATCAGTTCAGCTGCTGCTGTGATTGTCTGGAGGAGATTTTCTTCTTCTTAGTATCGACTGAGCAGATTGAAACTCCACAGTCTACATGAGGATGTCCACTCCTTTATGACCACAGTGGACCTGATGGACCTGATGGAGACTTCCAGCTCACAGAGATCAAAACTACAACTAATTTTTCCATCAGTTTGAGCCTCATTGCCTCTTCTGTTGAATCAGGTTTGACCCTGTCACTGGTTCACAGGTCTCCATGTCCTGGACCAAACATGGACGTCATGTCGGACCTTCAGTTGTGATACAGTCTGAACCTGTTCTCTCTCATAGCCCAACGCATTAGCTGTGAGTAAATTGTTCTCAGTACAGCTCACTGACAGGTGCTGATAGTTTTCACCTCTGGTTATAATCTTATGGCTCACTGGTTATCATTGGAATTGGCTGGAGCTGTAAGAAGAGGATCAAATCAGTTTCTAACAGAAAAAGAATCTTAACTGTTATAGTAGGTGTAAACACATCTACAGCAGGACAAATAGATCGCAGTCTGAAGACCTGGAACCAGCAGATCTCGAAACTCCTGGAAGTGAGCAGATTGTGAAAAACTACAGACTGACAAAGAAACAGAGGCACACAGATGAATTCTCAAAGAGCCTGATCTACTGAAGTTTTGAGTAAAGAAGGGTACACACTTGATTTTGCACACAGATACATGTTGAAGCTGATCTACTAACACACGCTGAGGACTCAATCTAAGAGACGCACGAAATAAGCACCATCGATCATTTGTCTCCATGAATGTGTAATAACGGGCTTATGATCCCAATAAACCGAGTCCTGATGGGAGATTATGCTGATAGAAGAATGTATAGCTCATAATCTGGTTTAAAACATCGAAAACATCCGTGGTGGTTACTATTGGTTCTGTTTTCTCAGTGTTTGATAACAGATGTAAATCATCTCAGTCGACAGAGATGCTCCTCATATTGTATTATATGAGTATTGATTTCCTCAGCTGGCTCCACAGGACTTTTATTAGTGGACTTTCTTATATTTTCTGTTGTTTGAGCGATCGTAGTGTTTACAATCTCCTGCTGCCCACAGCTTTGACTTAGACAGATTACCTCTTAGTATTTTTATTTTCTTTGGAACATTCTGAATGATTCGCTGTGATACTCTAGTACAAGCACGAGTACGAACCTTTAACTACTGGCTGATACCGAGCACCAACACAAGAACTTATCAAATGCAATAAAGCATAACCTATATTCCATACGTAAAGGATATTTCTTATTTTATCCACATAAAGAGAGACCACAGACATAAACCATGAGAAAGTCTTTTAATTGAGCTGAACTGGGTCAGCTGGACTCCGAAAACATGAGAGCGTGCATGAACCAAATAAAAGAAGAGAAAGAGACCAGATGATCAGGCACAGACATTGAACAGAAAACCCAGAGACAAAGACGAGTGAATTCCTCAGGAATATCACACGGCATGAAAGAATGAAGCAGAAACACTGAACATGAAGCAAATCCACCAGGGAACACTGGGAAGGTCCTGGAACAGCAGCAGAACGGGCTTCACAACCAGGCCCAGGTGCATTCTGCTGTTAAACCATGAGATGAGATGAGATGAGATGAGATGAGATGAGATGAGATGAGATGAGATGAGATGAGATGAGATGAGATGAGATGAGATGAGATGGGATGAGATGAGATGGGATGAGATGAGATGGGATGAGATGAGATGAGATGAGAATATGAAATAGCAAAAATATTTGTCAGTTTATCTACCTCATCACAAACATGTCAAAGTACGTTGTATTTCAAGTTCTTGACTGTATTTTGTGTTTGATGTTTGATCATTTACGGCACATTTGCACTTCTTGCTTCCATTTTGTTGACTCCCAGAGCAAAAGCCATCAGACAGGACGACTTGTTTACAGAATTCAGTGTCTGATGCCACCCGAGTGCTTTGAATAGAAAGGTTTAGCAACAGAGGCATGAATAACACATCTCCATCTAATGCAGCAAATGATGAGTGCAGTGTTGGTATATACAGTATATTAGCATGCACAGGGTCTCTCGGAGGCATGGCCGGCACTTTATCTATCTATTCATCCATCTATCTATCTATCCATCTGTCTATCTATCTATCCATCTGTCTATCTAACTCAGGCTCTGGTTCACAGGAGGAATGAGGTCGGAGCTCGATGTTTTAAGCGTTGGTGATGATGTTCGTTAACGCTCCCACTTCCTCCATCACATATTTTCTGCATGAAGAAAACGGATGATTTTATTGGGATAAACTCTGGTTCTTTCATGGTACATCTGTGCAGTGCCGATGTGTTTTTCTCTGAGCTCTTCCTGTGGTTTTGACGTCTCCAAGTGATGCTCTTCCTGTCTGTTGCCTGGCAACAGTGGAGGAAAAATAGATGAGGTGATGAGTGAAGGTGAGCCCGGGGGAGATAGGAGGAGAGGAGAGGGGGAGGAAGGCTCTGCTTGTTATTTTCTTCTTGGCAAGCTTTCGCAGATTGTTCCTCTTCCTCGCTATAATATTCTCTTTAAAATAAGAAGAATCTAGAAGGGATTAGCTGCTGCTGAAATAGAGATGATTACATGAAGGTGAACACATGTCTCATGTTAGTGTGGCGGGGTTCTAAGGAGTGTTGGATGTTTACATCACACAGGACTTTTTCCATCCAAAACAAAAACAAATGCACATGTGACATATGAAACTGTCTTTGTGCACATAAACACGCATTTTATTCCATATCACATACTGTATGTGAGTATATTTGATCACTTCTGCATGACTCTTTTTCTTTCAAAACTAATGAGTGTAAATTGATGACAGTCATATCCATATACATAATTGAACTGTGATGTTAAATTGATGCTGCAAACTATGAAAAACTGGGCTCAATACAAAGTATTGGACAAAGTATTGGACACAAAAGCAGTGTGAGTTTCAAGACACATGCCCAAACATTTTGGAGGTCATATTTAAGGTACTTTATTTGCAATCAATACAGTATCATAGGAGAAAAGTGTAAAAGTCGATTTTACAGAAATCCAGCAGACCTTTTTTCATTTTAAAGACACTTTAGGGTAGAAATGGTAAAATATGCAAGTTTTTAGTCAGTGTAGTTCTTTTCAATGTGTTTCATCATGTTTAAACGGCACAAACATTCAGTTTCATTCGGACTTTCAGATATTAAATTCTACTGAGAAAACTTCTGCGGTCTGGTATTATGTTGAAAGCCTAGTAAAGATTTAAAGGGGCAGTCCGTAAAGCTTTTGAGTAATTCCACTCTCGTTCACTGGGTGGCAGTAGTGAATCTTTGGGTCTCCTCATGTTTCTTTCAGTTTGGTTTTTCTATTCGCCCTCATGAAGTGATCCAACTTCTGTTATGTTTAAATTCAGTCACTGATTGGATTCAGGACAGATTGAGCATGGTTTCATCTTGGGGATAAATTTCAGGGGTAGATTTTAGGGGTATATCTCAGATTTCAGGGGTATATTTGTCATGTATGACACCGTTTGAAAGGCTTTGTTCCAAAATTTTAAATGAACAAAATGTGTTGGACAAAAAAGCGTTACTATAACGCTGTTACTTTTGACAGTAACTAATACTCTAACACATTACTTTTTAAATAAAATAACTTTGTAACCGTTACAATATGGTGTATTTGTCCGTTACTTGGTGAATTTATTCATCCTTAGCAAGCCGCATCGTACTTCTTCCTGTTTACAGCCGTGCGGCGGCGGCCGGTGTATCGAATTAACTGGTTCCCCTGTTGATCAGTGTCACTCACTGTCGGTTGAATTTTACCACGCTGGTCGGTACCTGTTTACCTGTTTACCCGTTTACCTGTTTACGGTTTACCTGTTAACTGGTGAATTAACAGGTAAAGCAGTTGACCCAAAACATCAATTATGGAGAGTCGAGGCGAGCACAAGAGTTTTTCTAAATGGAAATACGCTCATTATTTTAATTTAATTGAGCATAAAGACCGTGTTGATCGTTTTCACACTTGACCTGAGCAGTAACATTGTTAAGGACTAAACTCAACAGCTTTTTATGATTCTGAAGCCACTTTAATTTCTGTTCTTTGAGTCTGAATAATATATTCAGCTTATTTTGTGTTATTTATTACAGAAGTCCTTCATATTTTTGATTTGTGCTGGTCTGACTTTAATACGTTTGTTTGAAAATTACTTTGTTTAGTAGAGTTTAGTGACGTGAATGAAAATGAATAACAATAATAAAGTAACTGATTTATGTTTTCAATAAAGTAACTAATAACTAACTAATTCTTATTTTTTAGTAACTAGCACAACACTGGTTATTTGTTTGTGTTATGTTGTTTGTTTTCTACCCAGGCCTGTTTTTAAGAGAGGGGGAGTCTCTTGTTTGACATTCTTTTTGCTGTCTACCATCAGCCGAGGACATTTCTTTCCTTCTGTCATTTTGTGTAATACTGCTGGGTGTTCTTGTCTATCCTGTGTGTGTGTGTGTGTGTCGGTATTGTTCAAAAAGCTATAAAAGTTATTTTAAAAAAAGAAAGAAACAGATTTCATCTTTATTCGTAACATTTTTTACGTGGTTTTGAAAGATAAAAACAATCTTTTATGAGCAGGTGAGAACTTCATGAAATAGAAATCAAATATTGATGTGAATCCAACTGGCTTTTATTCAGTGTTGGGGTTTTTATTATTTAACATGAATGAGTCATAATTGAACTTTTCAGCCTTTTTATGATGCTAAGTCCCAAAAATACTTTTTGCTTTAAAGCAACACATGTCTGCTGAATTACAACGTCTGAAAACGTTTATGGAAAATATGAAATGTGTCTGGAGCATGACTTGAAAGTCAGTACTTTCATCAAAACGTCATCCATTTCTAAAACAAAAGGTTCATGTGACTCATTAGACTAAAACACACAAACAATAATGTTTTGGTGTTTATCTAAGCGCCTTCATCAACTGTAATACTGAAACAGCAGATTGTTCTAATAACACACCAGGATGTCACTTAACTTGACATCACATTTTATCCATTTTTCAAATCCAAGTTATTCTGCCAGGACATTGTATGAACTCTACATTAAAATAGTTTTTCCATATTGCTCAAAAAATTGTTGCAATGTGTTTAATGTGCTGTAAACTGAGATACCAATTTTAATGACACAATATTTTCTAAATCATTCATGATTCATTTTGTAGATTACCTTTACATTAAATGTAAGTTTCTCATTTTTACAGTGACCGGTTGGTTATAATTCTCCAAGTGATTTCATGGCATCTTTCTGTGACATTTACTACAGAACTGAAAAATTCCAGGCCTGGTCTTACTTTCAAAATATTTGATAACATGTTTGTCTCAGTTTATGATCATTATCTGTGAGACAAGCATGTAATGTCCTGGGTTTTTTACAACTATCGATTAAATTGATATTGATAGTTGTAAAACACACAGGACAATTCATTCATAAAGCTCCCAGTGTTTCAGGGGCAGCGTATAACCTGCAGTTCTCTGTGTGTCCAGTAGATGTCAGAGTAAAGCAGAATGTTGTTTGTGATCCTTTAACCAAGAGTCAAGAATCAAGAATCAAGAAGAAGATTAAAAATATATATATATATTTATATATGTATATATATTTATTTATATTTATATATTTATATATATTATGCTGCTGTGAAATAATTTCTCCATGGGGATAAAATAAAATCACATCTAATCTAGACAGAGGAAATGGAAGAAGTTTGCAAACGGGACTTTGAGACTGCTGTACTCTCCTTTGAGAGCAGCAACATGATGTAGCCCATGACAAAAATATGCAAAAGCTTTTATTTACACATAATGAGACATTTGTGTACAATGAACATGTACATTAGAACACAAGTTATAAAATCAAATTTTTGGTGAAATAAATGTTGATTTTTTAACATATTGACTATTATACATTCATTATTGTTACATATTTACCTTTAATATTACATAAAAATGAATTGTAACATAATTATGGTCACACACGAGAGCGGGGATGTTGGTGAATGGGGATGAGAGAACTTGAGACTCTTCTGCTGCTGGAGCTGAGGAACGATCAGCAGCAGGCAGGAACACAGTGTCGTTCAGTGCTGCCACGTGTCCAGAGGGGCCAGGAGACGCAGCACAGTTGACTAAGAGGCGGAGGAGAGTAGCCTGGATTTGGCTGCCGTGGATTGTTATTCCAGCCCCTTAGATGAACAACAAAAACACATTAACATCAATGAACACAAGTACCGTTTAGGTTTATTGTCCTTTCCAGTCATTTGCAGATGTTATTGCTTCTACTTTAGCCTTATTTCTCTTCTCCATACTTTCCTTCAGTTCATTATCAAGCCATTGACAGCACCCTTCCCGAAATGTATGTTTCTTGATAACAGCATGGATTTCTAAAACAGGCAAGAGAATAGATTCAAATTTCAGTTAAGCTATTTCTGGGTTCTGCTCTAATAAAACATTACTGTGCTTTTAGCTCTGGGTATTTACTCTCATCAGATCCCACCACAGTTCAGTTGAAAGCAATTGGTTTCTTTTAAAATGTGATATTCTATACACTGCAACTAAAATAGCCTCCGTTAAATGAACTGAATAGACGGTGATATTGTTGTTGTTGTTTGAGGGCTAACTTAAGCCAGGGAATAGATAACATTTTCCACGATTACAGCTGATCTATGTCTCCAGATAATGTTACATGAACATGTTTTTTCTACCTGTGGAAGGTAATTCCACGCAGTCGATTGTCCTTATTTTGTCTGTTTGTACAACCCCAAGCAGAGCAGGGAGGCAGCATCGTTGCTGAATTCCTGACAAATGTCACTCACAAGATGGCGACACACTGACGTATGCTGCAGCCGGTGAGGCGTCTAGATATGTCTATGGTTTTAACGCTTGTTTGGATCCAGCTGGACTGCTTGTGCAGTTGAGTCTCACAGAGATGATATTTCATCTTGTTCAGCAACAATGATTTCACTTCAGGTTTTGAGAGAGTTTATCATAGAGCGATTAACTGTTGCTGCTGGAGAAATATTGACTGTGATTGAACAAACTATCGTCCGGTACGGGGAGGGCATCGACCGGCATTCGAAATCGGACTTCGAATTTTCTCCTGTACTGCTGTACTGCGCACGTGCACAGCAAACCTGTGTTTACTCAAAGACTACAATTCTACTTTACTGAGATGATTCTAGCAGTAAACCTCTGTGAGTAGGAATGACTACATACACACAGTTCACAAGTCAACTAAACAGGATAGTGAGAAATAAGTGAAGTACACTAATGTGGTTCAAGCAAGTGAAGGTATTACCTTTTAGAGTGCAGTCATGTAGCTCTTATTTTGGACTTTCTGCAAAAGGACGCTCACATACACACACATACACAAACATACACAAATAGAAATATGAATTAGAGTTAGAGTTTAGTGGTTAGGATTAGAGTTTTAAAGTTAGGGTTAGAGAGTTAGAGGGTTAGAGGGTTAGAAGGTTAGGGTTAGAGGGTTAGGGTTAGAGGGTTAAGGGTTAGAGGGTTAGAGGGTTAGAAGGTAGAGGGTTAGGGTTAGAGGGTTAGAGGGTTAGAAGGTTAGGGTTAGAGGGTTAGAAGGTAAGGGTTAGAGGGTTAGGGTTAGAGGGTTAGAAGGTTAGGGTTAGAGGGTTAGGGTTAGGGGTTAGGGTTAGAGGGTTTGAGGGTTAGAAGGTTAGGGTTAGAGGGTTAGGGTTAGAGGGTTATGGTTAGAGGGTTTGAGGGTTAGAGGGTTAGGGTTAGGCAGTTAGGGTTAGGGTTATGGGGTTGGGGTTAGGGCGTTGGGGTTGGGGTTAGAGAGTTAAATGGTTAAGGTTAGGGGTTACAGGATTAGGGTTAGGAGGTTGGAGTTAGGGGGTTAGAGTTCGCGTTAGAGACTTAGGGGCTCACTGGGAAAGTACTTTTTTCTATTTTCTCTACAGTCTGGTGATTTGATTTACTTTTTCTTTTAAACAGAAGGAGAAAAAGAGGCGTAAAAAGAAGAAGAACTTCTTCCGTCGCTTTGTGGACTGGCTTTGGATTTACGAGTTTTGCGTTTCCCTTATTTTTTAGTACATTTTTTTTTAATCTCACATTTTCGTTTTATTGTATTTTCACGGTCTCAAAAACAAATGTTAACACGGCTAAAACAGCATAAGAATTAAGGTTGGGGTCCATATGACGTGTTAAAGACGTTATCTGGACTACTGTTGCTCGGTGGGTTCCAAGCATTGAAAACGCTGAAGGACTTGATTCAAACTGTAAAGATTATTATCTCTTATACAATTTCAATCAAAAACACATTTGTTTATGAGAATCTAAAAATATATAACTTATCAAGACACTTTGCGCAGTCACCAGACCCAGCAAAAAGTGTGACGTTTTGGAGTAACAGCACCACCTGATAGAAATTCAGCCTCCGGATCCCGTTTTACCAAGAAAATGCTTTGAAAGTCAGCACAACACGTATGTATTAAACTTTCGGGCTGCACGGTGACGCAGTGGTTAGCGCACTAAATCTGGTACAATGCATCAAATGGCAACATTTATGTTTGACTTGTGCACGGTCCCTTTTTTAGATATATATATTTTTCTCATAGTATGTGTTTGTTTTATTGCTGCCACTGAGGTTGCTGTCTCAACATGTCACTGCTGCTACACTGTTTTTACATTGTAAGAGAGTGACAATAAAATACTTCTATTCCATTTTCATTGGGCTCCACCCATTTTGTGGCAGATGTCTTCCTGTCGGTGTCTGTCCGAGGCTCGTCGCAAAAGTTTGTTTTTAACCAGTTTTAGAGCATATCCTGGGCTGCTCTCTGAAACACTGGATCTTTTAAACACCAGTTTCTTAAAACTATCAAGATTTTAACAATCAGAAGTCTGGATTTTAAGCTCGAGCTCTCTGAATGCACTCATGCCTCCAATCACCCCACCATCCGGGGGCGACAGCTGCCTCCGTCTGTCCCTGTATGTTAAAATACTTGTGCCAACCTTTAAAGCACTACTTTGCCAAACACCTTTTTATATTGCCAACCTCCTCCACTCCCTCTGCCCCAAATAGAGACTCAGGTCTGGTCAACAAATGCTGCTTGCGGTCCCACATACAAAACTCAAAAAAGTTAAAAACATTTTAATTTAGGAAGGACTTTACATGACTTTGCTAGAGATGCTCTATCTACATTTTACTTTTGTACAGCTATTTATGTTCTTCTTGCTTTTATATATGTGTATGTATATGTATGTGTGTTTGTATGTATGTATGTATATATATA
>OMNM01062206.1:0-11574 GCA_900302745.1 Parablennius parvicornis | reverse complement strand
TGCTTCGCATGGACTGTAGAACACAAACCAGGCCGACGCCAGCAGACTGTGAAGGGGTGAAAGCTGCAACGACAGAATCTGCCTGCATTCCACCATCGAGGATCTGATGTACTTGAATGTATTCTATATTTCTTCTTAAGTATATTTATTGATCGGTTGATTGATTTGATGATATAGGTTTCTCCAGCGTGTCTGAGGAATGTCGAGGAAAGTTGAAATGTTTACAGGAAAAGCTTTAGACAGACAAGTAGCAGTATGTGGAAGTAGTGGGCCTTTTACACACACACACACACACACACACACACACACACACACACACACACATGCACACACACACACACTCAACTGTTCATAAACAGGCCTTGGATTCAACATAACTTTCTGTTTCCTCTCATCTCTGGTACATGAAGGTTCTCCAGCCGTCGGAGATCAAAGAGAACTTTTTCTGAATGTTACTGTTTACAAAACCAAAAACTAGCGTTGAGAAATTATTTGATGAACCTGAAGCCTGAAGCTGTTTTATAAAGTTAGTAAGTGGAATGCTAATGAATGCGCATATATGATTTTCTGAAACAACAGTTTGGATGAGCTCCAGTCTTGTACACTTTGGGTTTGATGTCATTTTGCACACAAGTTTGAATTATGCAAAACATAAAGGCAATACATTGGCTGGCTTTTCACACATTTATGTGTTAATGCAACGTTTATCCACCTGAACTTTCCAGTGCGTGACAATGTTGCTGTCGAGACTCTTTTCATCTTCAGAAATGTTTCAGTTTTATCTACATAACTGTCAGCTGACAATATGGATCTACAACATACACTTCAGCATTAATCTGCTTCAGTTCATTTGTAATCAGGTCATGAAATCTTACCCAAACATGTTTATGACTTTTCTGAGAAACTTTTTCCTCCAGTGACATGAAATGAAGTGACGGAACAAAACAAATGACAAGATCTGATTTTGTGAGATTTTCCAGAAGTTTTTCAGGCTCCCGCGATCGTCTACGTAATCATAAATGAGCTTGTAATCGTTTTTCTCCTGCTGCGACGACATTGGATTGAAATAAGAAAAAAAATATATTTGACAGACCTCAACACTCAAGCTTTTTTCTGGATCCAGAGGAACTTTATTTGTCTGATTCTAAAGGGATGAGACTGAAAAACCATTGATGCAATCTTAAAACATTTATGAGGATCTCATAGATGATGTGACTTTAATGTGATATTGACTTTTTCTGGATCTTTAAAGTCTTATAAGAAAATGTATGCAATATTTCACTCATTTTTCTAAATCTTCAGGATGCATTGTTTCTTCTTGCAGTCTATATCTCATGTAACTGTTTTGGTTTGAAGAATGGTTGAGTTGATCAAAATACAGAACTTTACACGCACATAAAAAGTTTAAAACTTGCAGTACTGTATTTGAAAAGACAAGAATCACATCAGAGAAAAACAAAAGAACATTTCTCACCAAATATTTCTCTGTCTCCTCCAGTTAACAGATCCTGCTAAGCTTATCAGGATCCAACGAAACTCAAGATTCGACTAACTCTCTTAGATTCTGAGGTTTTGAAAGATCTCATTTCACACAAAAAAATATATCTCAGGATCCATAGAATGTTTGCAGAAACTTTAAAATGTATGTATGTTTTCTTACAGTCATTTTATTTCCCAGCTTCAGTTCCATCAATTATTAGGTTGGTAAAGTATATCAACTAACGAATTAGCAGTTCTGCCAATTTCTGAGGCCACGTTTACACGTAACTGGGTTTTGTTTTTTTAAAGTGGCATTTCTTTGCATTTGGGCCTTGCTTTTACACATAAACGCGGCTAAATCGCACCACAAATAATGATTCCTGAAAACTTGAGCCATAGTGGAGATCTGGAAAAAATCCGTGTCTCTAGTTAAATGTGAAGGCAGATAATGACGTCACAATATGCGCCGTCAGCATCATCTGCGTCAACAGTGTGCAACCCGTGTTTACAGTTTTGCTATGATAATGGATCCAGTGAAGTAGTGCTTGTTTTTACATTTGAACAAACACGTTTGTGTTGTCTGCATTTACAATCACAAACACTCCGTTACGACGGTCTAAACAACGACCGTTGCGTCTTTATTGAAGCAGGAACAGGAAGTCATTTATGCCATTCCTTGTTTTTTTTCCAGGATTCTGAATTGCCATCATGGCTTTATGCGCTTCTCACTACACTGCCCCCTACAGGTTTGGCTGTTCATAGGAGCTCTGAACCAGGTCTGTGTAAAACACTTTTTTTTCACTTTTAAAACCTGGTGTAAATTAAGTTTTTTTTATGTTTTGTTTTCTGGGGGTTTTTTTACATGTAGAGGGGAAAAAATCCTTTTTTTTTTTTTTTAGCTCAGGTATGTGTAAACATGGCCTGAAAACCCCCTGATAGTCCTTTTGTCTAAGAGTTTTGAGCATGCTGATGATTTGTGCTGCTGCAACAGGAGACGTCCTCTCCTGGGTTCTCCAGGGACAGAGAGGAGGAGTCAGACGAGGGAGGTAATTAGTTCCTTGATGTATTACAGGTTTGTCCCGTTACGTCCCTCCCACAGCTGCATTTCATTAACAGTATCAGACCCAAACAAATTTTCATTTAAGCAAAGCCGCCCATACTGTACACCGAGTTCAGAGCTACTATGAGCAGCCAAACCTGTAGGGGGCAGTGTAATGAGAAGCATGAAGCCATGATAGCCAGAGTCAGAGTCCTGGAAAAAAAAAAAACAGAAGTGCAAACATTGCACAGGTTCTTTCCTGTTCAGTGATGATAGTGCACGATTCATTCATTTAGACCAAAAAAGAAGCAGCGGTCCTAAATGTGGCAGTAGAATATAATGTAAAAGTCAAAACAAGCACTGCTATCACTGTATCCATGGTCATCACAGTGTTGTTGCACATGGATGACCCTTCTGTCGCATATTGTGAAGTTTAACCATCATTAACATAACTCCTAAATCCATCAAACGCTGCAGTTTCACTATGGATTACAATAATAATAATGACAATAATATGTTTTAGTTATCATCGCCTATCAGGACACCCCAGGTCATTGTACAATGAACATGTTAAAATACAATGAAAACATATTAAGAGCTATTAAAAGAAAACTTTTGGCACTTCCAGTAGACCAACATTGTTAACATGAATACGCTTGTTTGAAAAGATACTTTTCAAAATGAGATTTCAAAGTGAATGTTTCTGATTGTTGAGTGAGAGGGAAAGGTAGCGCTGGGTGTCATCCTCATGACAATGAAATTGATTATGTTGATGAAAAGTATGGCCAAGAGGGAAGAGATAGGCAATGAAGAGGATGGAGCCTGGGAAAGAGCCCTGGGGGACACCAGAGGAGAGGGAAGATGGCTGAGAGGTCAAAGATTTTAACTGAACAAACTGAGTGACCAAAGAGGTGTGATTAGAGCCGGTCCAGGGGTGTGCTGCATTGCTCGATCTATGAAGCATGAGTACCTTATCTGCCAAATCAAGCATTGACCATGTCTGCATTTTCCAGATAGTTTTAACCAGATGAAGTTTTGAAACTGAAAGACATCGTGCTGACACAGAAAAAAGTACTTCCAAGACGTGAATGCCAGCAGCTTTGAGAGCGTTGCATCACTGCAGGGAGAAATAGTGATGTGAACTGAAGTTTGTTTTCTTTTCATTTCAGTCCTGGAAAAACACAAACAAACAAAGAGGAAACAAACTGACAGGCTTTTTTTGAGCTTGCTGCTGGTTTTCATTCATTAAATAACTATCATCCTTATCAACGTCAATTTTCTAATAATTTCTCAAAAATTGTTTTCGGACATGAACTCAACCATTTGACCTCTGGCTCACGACAAATAGACTTGGACCTGTTTCTCACACTAAGTGCATTATTCCTGCAGAGTTCTCGGAGTTCCTACAGTCATGCACAGTCTAAACAAAGTGACCCAACTGGTAGACAGACTCCATGAAAGCCTCAACACATTCTTCACTAAATCAACACTGATTAGCTGAAATAATTTTTATTGTGGATAAGCTGTTGTATGGCAGCATTTTCACTTGGAATGTTTTTTTAGAAAATAAGGCTTGATGCACACTGGAGCTGCATGTTCTTTATCAGGAGTAATTTCACCATGTCGATACCGGGAACACAGCGTATTGCAAACATATATTATATTTAGAATGGCGATTTAAACACTTTCTTTCTCCACTTGTACTGGTTTTGTTCTGCTCAGCTGCTACAGAGTATCATTTTACTGTATTGTATTCCCAGTTTGCTGCAGAGGAACTGAGTTGCTTTAACCATGAACGCCCCGAACAAATGATGGAAAACCTTTTTGTATAATCTGTGCTCACGAAGCATGCCGTTCTAAGCCATAAAATGCATTGTTTCATCAGGGATTTTATCTGTGAATGACTGAATGATGATGTCTGCTCTTGCTTTGTAATGCTCAACTCCCACCATTAAAAACAATGTTAACATATTTTCCAGGACTCACTTATTCCTTAACCGACACACTCAATTACAATCTTTATTTTCCTTCAGCCTAAAAATAATTTTTACTCTGTAGAGCCAAAACAAAAAACTGTATCCTGACATGTGACAAGTCTTGAACTTTACACTTCTGCACCTCATGTGTGTCAGCCTGATTTGAGAAGTCACTTCTGCATGTTTTGTTTTAACTTCTTTACACTGCTTTAACCACTATAGGGCGGAACATTTAAAAACAACAAACTTCTTCAAACTACTGAGAGTTTAATCATCTGTGGCACATAACATCATTTCAGTGAGAGATTTTCATGCAAAGGGTAGAATAAATAAATAAGTAAATAAATAAATCATGTTTGAATGAAAGGTGTAGAGCCTGGAAGGTTTTGTGAAATAATAATACGAACAGAAAGCCAATGGACACAAACTGATTTCTCCAGCTGAGGTCCAGGGTTCACTCAGGAAAGATCTGCAGTCCATCAGAGGACAAACACAAGTTCGTGCACTTGCATTCAGTTTTAACTACTAATTTACTGGGAAGAGCTGAAAGAGAAGAACACACAGGGAGAACACGCAAAACTGCTTGAACCAGTGAGACAGACGTGGTGGAGCACTACAGTCCCTCCTTCAAATACGCCGAGTACTTCCTCCGAGCAATGCTGCGATCGCTGTGCGGCAGGCGGCCACATATTGCGTCGGCATCATGGCTCAATTTGGAGAGAACTACTGCAGCTTCTGCACAGAAGCGCTCCCGCTGCTGGTCAGTCATCCAGTCTACGTCAACGCCACGAAGAACTGTATCTCTGCCGTGGGTGAGGTTCGGGCCAGTTCAACCATTTCTATATATATATATACACATGTATATATGTATATATATGGTTTAAAAAGCTCTGTGTGTGTGTGGGTTTTAGTAGTTTTCTCAGGTCGTTTCTCAGCTGTTGGTGTTCTCGATCAGTATGGTCGGTCTGGCGTTTTGGAGAGACGGAGCAGGCGGAGCTTCCTCTGGTTGCTGTGGTGAGAAAACATTAGGTATTTAATATTTTTCTGTGGTTCGTGGATCGATTGTGTCTTCTTTACATGCAGCCTGTTTAAGGTCAACAGTGTTTCCTTGGGTTTTGAATCGTCACATGTGATCCCTCCCTGAACCGTTCAAACAACAATCAGGTTTGTCCATATCTGTTAGGCTTGGTTTCCCGATGTGGCCCAGAGTGGCCGGAGAGTGGCTGGATCAGTGACAAGTCAAAAGGAGATGACCGCTTGTTGCGTAGTCCACATCTTTTAGTTTTTATTTTCAAAAGTGCAAAATGCAAGAAAGTGCATTGGAGGATTGAGGAGTGGGGCTTCTCCAGGAGCAGAACAGGGATGATGTTAACAGGCACCTTAAATACATTCCACTCACCGGAATTAAACCATTAAAAACCACACAGGTGATAGAGGGAAAATTAGTTACTTAAAACTACGTTAAAATCCCCCCAAACAAACCCATAAGCATAAGTTAGTGAAAAGAAAATATATTAACAAATACATCTAAAAACCAAACATCTAAATCACAGGTGGGTCGCATGAGATTTGATTTGGGTCGCCAAATCAATTTGCAATATCACTTAGTGCTAGTTCCTCTGCTGCAGCTCCTTGAGCTCGGTCCTGCTGCAGTACGCCCCGGAATGGGCGGGCAGTAACGACGCAAGCATGAAACGTCATCACACAATAGTGGCGCCAAGAATACGGAAGTTGCTGCGGCCGCAGTTCACCGCGGCTTCGGACGGGTGCAGAGCTGAAGCCGCGGTGAACTCTCGGTGAACTCTTGGCGAGCTCTCGGCAGCTCAGCGGCCGTCAGAAGCCGTGAGCTTTCTTTATCTGTCACACAGTGGAAAAGTTTATCATTGTGAACAGCAGCGTCCATCACCCACTGGAGGAGTGTCTGGACATCGTCAAAACACTGCAGTGCTGGGGAACTCCACATTTCAATACTCTAAACGTGGTTGTTTTTGTTGTGTTTCTTGTTTGATTTTGTCATTCAAGAAAATAACAATACCTCTCTTACCACGCTTTTCCGACAGGCCCGGACCAAAGTAGGAGCCAGGCGGTTGGGAGAGATGAAGGTCCGACATTCAGCGTAAAGCCAGGAAGCACTTTGTATGCAGCCGGCACTTCACTCAGGAGGAGCTTGTCAGCAGACCCACCATCAGTCACCTTAAAGTGGTGCTGCTCCATCTCTCTTTCACTGGAATGATTTTACTCAGAAACAGCAGCTTGTCCTCTCACTGCAAGCGAGCCAGGCTGAAGCTGCTTTTGACTACCACATAGCAGCTTTATTTATGTAAATACTTCTAGTGTTATTAGTTATGTAAATATTTGAAGTTTTTTTTTATGTATTCCTTAATTATAACACACTTGTGCAAAATACTGTACTGTTTTTTATTAATTTAATTTGTGGATTAATTGAGAACAAAAGACAGTTTATGGTGCAACCACAGCAGAAGAGAAATAGTAACCACCAAATAGATTGTTTAGGTGAACATCTGGCATCATCATCATAACTTACATCTAGCATGTTTTCTTTCACATATTGTCATGGCAAACAGATATCAGAATTTAAAAATATCCTTTAAAAGTCTACACCAGCCCTCTATTGAATATTTGGAAGTGTATATTTGTCCGGTCACGGAACTGCGGCAACTTTGGCTATTTGTCCGGCAAACGCTCTGATTGGTCGAGCACGAGCGCAGTGACGTCATGACGTAACCTATTTCGTTGGGTAATTCGCAAAGATAGCGTCGAGCAGTGAAAACGTGTTTCGCGTTGGAGATACTTTATCCTCCTTTGCAGAATTTAAGACTCATTTACAAGACTTTGAAAATGAAGAGCGTATAGCAAATTATTAAAGACATTCCAGGACCATAGAGGCAGCGTCAAAAAGAGGGAATTGCCACTATTTACTTATTTAATTCACAGTCCGACTGTCTGCAGAGTTCCTACTCCTACATGTCGATCATCAAAGTGATGACTGCTGCTACAATACTGAGAGAGTTTAAGTACTTTAGGTTTAGGGTTAGGGTTAGGTTTAGGGTTAGGGTTAGCATTTTTTGCTTGTGTCTATCATGCATTAATCTCCAACCGAAGTTACCGAGCAAGCCAGTTGAAGTGGGTGTTATCGATTCTTTTTTTAGAGTGAGATATGGCAGGGCTGACGGCAGCAAGACAACATAATCGTAAGTACACGCTAAGTCAGCCTTTGTAGACCTTAATACAGTCAGAAAAATAACAGTCAATGACGTTACTGCGCTTGACCAATCAGAGCGTTTTGCCCGAACAAATAGGCAAAGTCGCTGCAGTTCCGTGACTGAACAAATATACACTGCCTAAATATTTAAAATAATTTAGCACACTAAATTAGGCTTCTTTATTATGATGTTTATGTACTTCATGCGTTGTAGCTGGCTGTTAGCTCGCTAAGCTATGTATTTTCTTACCCTGATAGCTGTGCATATATTCTTCATAGAAGAAGTTATACCCCTTATCTAGTATATTTGTTCGCATATTCACCACTGCGATTGCCTCCGCATCATCGAACCAAAAAGCTAGCAAGTTTAGGAGCGTTTGAGAAAAACATCAGGTCCATTTGTGCTGAGACAAACACAAACCGGAAGTAACTTAGCACCATGAGACGCTACTTCGGTTGTCGTGAAAAAGGTCTATAAACTCAGTCAACAAAAAAAAAAAAAATCAATGTGTGCAAAGTGGCATATGTGAACAATAACAGCAGATGAGATATTTTAACATTGCGGACTGAGAGTGACAATCATCACTACCAATCAGCTTCACCTTACTGCTACAGACACAGCAATCATTCACTTAATGTTAAATAACCAGGATGTAAACAACTGAATGACATTAAAGCAACAACGCTTACACTCATGGTCATAAAAATGGATAACTTTGATCGCTACTTTCCAGCTGAGAGAGATGACATTTTGAGTGACAAAAGGTGGATTCGAGATCCCTTTGAATTTGAAAGCCTTGAGTCACTGCTGGACCTGGACCTCCAGCTGGAGAAACAGAGCTGTTACAGCTGAGAAGTGATCCCACACCAAGGAGAAGACATGAACGCATGGCATTATCTTCATTCTGGATAAGCATCTGATCTGAATATCCTGTCCTTAGTAAGGCAAGCACATTGCTTCTCATCCCTTTCACATCCAGCTACAAGTGGGCTTTTCTGTTTTGACAAAAATAAAGACAAAATCCAGACAGACTGGACGCTGCACCTGATATACGTGTTGCACTCTCCTCTTGTACACTGGACTGGGATGTAATACTAAAAAGCAAGCAGGCTCATGTATCACATTAACAAGGTCTAAGTAAAACAACTGGACATTTCTGGTCGGCCTAAAAAGAAAATCTTCAGATAAGTAAATGACAATGTGCCTAAGGAGATCTGACATGGAATGTACCTGCTGTGATTAACACATTTGTTATTTTTTGACTGTTCAATTGATTGTTTGATAACAAAAGCTGCACTTAAACACAAGCCTGATTGATGAGTGTTTTTGATAGTATGGCTTTTGAATGTTCATATTGTTCTGATAAGTGTTTGTTTTTTCTGATGAAGAAAAGAGAACCTGTTAACTTCTCAAAATACACTTATTATATTTGCCTGATTTAATAGTAATTAACATGTAGGCTATGTTTTACTGATGAGAGAAATTAAAAACAATGATATAGCCTGTTATCTCTGTCTAACAGAATATATTTAGTTTGATTTATAACGTATTTGATATGTGTATATGTTGTCAATAATACATCCATGAACAATATGGCTGGTTTATCTATTCAAGATAAATTATAATATATCGGTGATGCAGAAATGGTGATGAACATGGGCAGGAATGTAATTTATGCACAAATACGCTTCTCCCACAATTTATATAAGAGACCTATTATGATTTTGGTCACGATGGTTTGTAATTTTCAAAAACTGGGTCACCAGTAAAAAGTTTAGGAAAAACACTGATCTAAATAAGAAGCTAAATCCAAAACCACGCTACAACTAAATGCAACACCCACAGCTTGCTCCTTCTTTTGGTTCAGCCCGGAACCATTTTAAAGGAATCTGTTCCCTGGGGGAATCTTTTTAAAAGAATGAGGAACATATTTGCAGATTTATACAGATGGATCCAAGGATCCAGAGAATGGGAAAGTGGCTTTACCCCATGGGACTACAGATGGAAATTAGCTCGGCGCTAAATCTGGCATATTTACAGAACTCATGTCTGTTCATCAATATGCACTGTCCCATTTAAATAAATTAATAAATAAAATTTGGAGTTTCCATCCCTGACTTAAGGCTCCACCGTTCCTTTAGTTTCCCCATGGGGAGCTGCAGAAAAAGGAGAACCTGCATGTTTTATAGCAAAAACCCAACAACTTATGAGTGCAGGCATGATAAAGCAGTCCACACAGGACTGCGGATTCTCCCTGAACAACATTGCATGTTGGTGACCTAAGTTAACACACACATGTCATGCCCATCCTCCAAAGGCATTGAAATGCCACGACCCACACAAAGATGTCCCTGGTGGCTAGTCATAGCTACGGCCATACGCCAGTAAGAACTTTGAGAGATGCCGACCTGACCGAGCTGGAGTTTTGTCCCGCTGTTAGCCAACTCGAGAGTCTATGCTCAACATGGGCCCCCACCATGCGTGTCAGCTGCATCACAGAAATACGCCGGTATCAGGGATCACAGCCACAGAGAACGGATGGCTTTTTTTTTTTGGTTTTTGTTTTTAAGAAGAGAAACAAGTCTAATGGACATGGAAACAGCAACCCCACAGACGCTGCCCACAGACAGACACCCAATTACTACAGGTAAGCAAAATTTGGGTTAACCCACACAGAACTTTCTGAGTAGAACAGATTGACACACTGCACCCTGATTGAGTGGAGATCAAACATTCTTCTTCTTCTTTTGCGTTTTGGGCAAGCTGGGCGCCACCTGGCACATTGCTGCCTTTCCAATTGTCATCCGTAGGACTTCGGAGCACATCAGATCCTGAGGTGCAGATTGCTATTGCAAATAAATTCAAACAGCACCACTGTTACTTCAGTCCTTTGCAGTTCAGGACCAAGTATTAATCACTGAATTCACACCCACACAGGTGCTTTATAGTAACCTGGGGGGGCGTGATCGGGCAAGCCGGAGTATCTTCCTGGAAATATCCATGGAGCCTGACGAGCAGGGGGGTCATTTCCCATACATATGAAATATGTAACTGGGTGAAGAGAAGGTCTCGAGCCGATAGAGAACACACACACAGCTAATACATGCACAGTGAACACACACATAGTGAATACACACACCGTGAACACACAAAATGAACACACACACAGTGAACACACACAGCTAATACGCACACAATGAACACACACAGTGAACACACACAGTGAACACACAGTAATACACACAGTGAACACACACACAGTGAACACACACACAGTGCACACACACAGTGAACACACAGTGAAGACACACACAGTGAACACACACAGTGAACACACACAGTGAACACACACACACACACACACACAGTGAACACACACAGTAAACACACACAGTGAACATACACATTGAACACAGAGAACACACACAGTGAACACACACACACAGCTAATACACACAGTGAGCACACAATGAACACATACACACAGTGAACACAGACAGTAAACCCACACAGTGAACACACACACACACACACACACACACACACACACACAACACACACAATGAACACACAGCTAATACACACAGTGAATACACACAGTGAACACACACACACAGTAAACACACACAGTGAACACACAGTAAACACACAAAGTGAACACACAGTGAACACACACAGTGAACACGCAATGAACACACACAAAGTGAACACACACAGTGAACACACACAAAGTGAACACACACACAGTGAACACACACACAGTGAACACACACACAGTGAACACACACACACAGTGAACACACACACAGTGAACACACAGTAAACACACACAGTGAACACACAATGAACACACACA
>OMNM01062203.1:0-12180 GCA_900302745.1 Parablennius parvicornis | reverse complement strand
AAATTGATTTCAACTTTATGTAAATAAGACCACATACAACACAACCATTTCTAGAGCTTTTAACAGAGAAACCCAACAAGCCGGAGGAACCTGCTGAACCAGACTCAGAGAAGGAGGAACCTGCAGAACCAGAGGGGGAAGAACCAGCAGAACCAGAGGAGGAGGAACCTGCAGAACCAGAGGTGGAAGAACCTGCAGAACCAGAGGAGGAGGAACCTGCAGAACCAGAGGGGGAAGAACCTGCAGAACCAGAGGTGGAAGAACCTGCAGAACCAGAGGAGGAGGAACCTGCAGAACCAGATGGGGAGGAACTGAAGAACCAGAGGGGGAGGAACCTGAAGAACCAAAGAAGGTGGAACCTGCAGAACCAGATGGGGAGGAACCTGCAGAACCAGAGGAGGAGGAACCTGCAGAACCAGAGGGGGAGGAACCTGCAGAACCAGAGGGGGAGGAACCTGCAGAACCAGATGGGGAGGAACTGAAGAACCAGAGGGGGAGGAACCTGCAGAACCAGATGGGGAGGAACTGAAGAACCAGAGGGGGAGGAACCTGCAGAACCAGATGGGGAGGAACTGAAGAACCAGATGGGGAGGAACCTGAAGAACCAGAGGGGGAGGAACCTGCAGAACCAGATGGGGAGGAACCTGCAGAACCAGAATTAGAGGACACTTAAACACTTAACAGTTAATGTCAACAAATAACCTTTTTGAAATCAAACATTTGTTCCTGTGAAGACAAACTAACTTGGTAACATTCTCCGAGAAGAGAGCAGACCGCTTCGTATTTACAATCTTGTTTCAACGGAGAACAGTTGGCTTCACGTCATCGTGGTATTTTAAGCTGGAGGTGCTTTGGTGAGAAGAAACTTCTTCATACGGAGTGTGCATGATCATTATTGTCAGTGGACTGTTCCGTCACGCCAACGTGTTGTTAGTGTCTTCAGTATGAGTTGGTTCTGTCACCATTCGGGCAGTTTGTCCTCGTCTCCGGGATTCTACGCTGCAGACAGGTTAATCAAATAAAAATGTTTAATCAAATGAATCATGATGATTGATCAATCCATGTTAACACGTTATTTTTGACAGTCCTGGTTGCTCTAAGTTAAACTGTCCATTCATATAGCAGAGGAAGACTGCAAAATGAGACTATACTACCTACAGCCAGAGCGGGGATTTCTAGCATCTTTGGGTAAATCTGAAGTATTGGTTAGATATTTGAATGCCCAGAGTCCGTTTTTAGTTACAAAAAAGAAAACAAAGAAAAGAACAGCCCACATGTTGTTGTTGTTGTTGACATTATAGTAACAGTACATTGTTATGGTATATTGATGTTTATGATTGTTTTCATGCTCTATATCTACTTGAGGGTGTTTAAATTGAAATGTCAACAGAAATCAGTGAGTTCCACTCAGAAAGAAGACGTTTCTAATGAACAATGATATTTGTGCTGGTTTCACTGAGTGTGTCTGAGAGGTTACTGTGGACTGTGTGGTTGTTTTTTGATTGTCACTGTGGTTCCTGAGGCAACACCAGTTGAAGTTGTCCTGTATGCCTGCTACAGTGAAAGACTGTTGCAGGTTCCATAGATATCTGATGTTAATCACATTATGTACTTTGTAAAGCATTGGGGAGCCTTCAGGGTGAACAGTTTAGGGGTATTTGCCTGTTCTGCTGATTAGTTAACTTTGAAGATAGTATTTTCCAGACGCATATGTGGGCATATGAAATCATTTCAAAGATTAGAAGAAAGAAAAAAACATGACTTTTATTGATTTTCTCCACCTATTTTTTGTTTCCTTTTCAAACTATCTGAGAAACACAGAGCTGTGTTTATTTTGTTTTGGTTGTTGAGCTCATTCCTCCTAAATGAGCTGTAACTCTGAGACTGGAAGTCCAAGGGCAACACAATTTGTAGGAAGAAATTCAAATCTACCCACAGGCCATAGAAATTAGACAGCAAGGTCTGAGTGCTACTTTAAAACATCGCCTCACATCTCCCACAGTGACCCTTCAGCTGGAGGTTCAGTGGTCGTTCACCTCACATTACTCACGTTTTCCTGCTGTTTTACAGAAATGAACTGCAAAACTTTAATTTCGCACGTTTGCTTTATTGTCTGTCAACAGAATGTTTTGCAGGAGAAGAGTGACTGACATGAATATGAGCTAAGTCTCATCATGAGAATTAGTTTTACATTTCCTCAGAGTGTGGCGAGATCAAATGTCTACATTTGGGCTTTTTTGACAGCCATATTTCTGTGATCCAATGTGTCGGAGCCTACATGCCCAGAAAGTCCTGGCTGTATCTCTCCAATCTCAGAGCCATAAAACCTGAACGTGCATCCCAGCAGGGGGCCGTGAGCCACATGCTCACCACGTGTTCTCGTCCAACAACGTCTTCATGGGTGCCAGATCCAAACTCAAGCCACTCGCTGGTCAAGAAGTGACCAGAAGTGGGGGGCGAAGGCCAGAAGTTAGTGTCTAATAAAACCAGGACACACAAGCTCTTCTTTGCTTTTCCCAGTCGATCAGCTGCTAACTAGAGCTTGGCTTTCAGTAATCCTTTGAAGACCCAGCCAACCTCCTCTGCAGA
Organism: Parablennius parvicornis; assembly: GCA_900302745.1. Classification (NCBI taxonomy): domain Eukaryota; kingdom Metazoa; phylum Chordata; class Actinopteri; order Blenniiformes; family Blenniidae; genus Parablennius; species Parablennius parvicornis. The sequence goes on along the minus strand of OMNM01062203.1, from coordinate 9,591 downwards.
CGTGAAGAACCACCATCCTCCAGGAAAGACACGCTTCTTCACCTGAACCCTTCCTCTGCCAGCGCACCGAGGACAGCCATACCCTGGAACCTCAGCCAGGAACACACAGGTTCTGGATGCAAGGAAAGAGAGTTTGTGGCTGGGCAGTGACTTCAGCTAGTGTCAAAGCTATTTCGATGTTTGGACCAGGGACGAGCCTGTTCCGCTTTGTTTTCAGCGTGTGGATGTTTCTTTCATGTGTATCATTGTTCATGTACAATACTCCACCTCCCAAATCTCATTAGTTTGTATTTTACCAGAAACATCTTTTTCAAGCGAGTACTGACCAAGACAAGCAGCAGTACATTACAAAAAGTTTCAGACAAAACAAGCAAATGTACACATAAGATATACATCTTTCAAAAATGTCAATACAGTAAACAACACAGATTGAATAAAAAGCATTTTTCACATATAAATTTGGAGAAAAAAAAAATCCATCATTTAAAACATCTGCAGGCAGATGTGTCTGTCTCCAAGTCACTAAGCAACGTCTTAAGAGTCCAGTGAAACCATGTTTTTGAGTTTCATGGTCTTTTTGTAGTTTGTTCAAAGCAGATGGAGCTGAAAACCTGAACGTCGTTTTTCACAGTTTAGTCCTGACTTCAGGAACAGACAGTAAAAAGAGATCATGTGAGTGAAGATTATAATTACTATTACAACATCACATAGAGTAAAACTAACCTGTCTCACAATGTCGATGGATCAAAAAGCGACTCCGCTGTGAACAGCAGTTCTGCCTGTGGTAACTCTTCTGATCCCTCCTGTTAAAAAGCTAAAAAGTCAGAATGATCGTGAGGCCTCACTTTAACCAACTGTATTCATACTCAGACTCAAGATCAAGCGAGCTTTTGCCCTTCCTGAACTCAGCAACCAGCAACCAACAGGCATCCCAGGGTTTGTCAGGCTGCCATTATAATCTAGCACGATCAGCGGACCGACCGCCACCTTGTGCCACGCCTCCCTGCACTGTGTCCATCATTCACTGTGTGAATCATTTATCATCTGCAACACTGTTGTGACAGTGGCAGCTTATCTTGGCCACTCCACTGGAGTATATCTTTATTTATATTAACAACATTTCATTATCCATGGTTTGGACCGTTTTACAAGGCCAGTCAGGGTGGAGTAACCGCCGTATGTGTGATGACTTATGATGGCTTCAACACTAGTGCATGGTTTTACATAGCTTCTACCTGAGGGCTTAAGAAACTGGGATGGATGGATGCATGGATGGATGGATAAATTAATATGTATTCCTTTAGTAGTCACAGTCAAAATTACAAATCTCAATCTATCCACCAGCACAGAAAAACCCTCTCTCCAATTACCACAAAAGAAACAATATTTAAAACAATAATCTTGCTTCTTCTGTAACATCAGGGTTCAAGCAATTACTCAAAATAAAACATAAAGCCAATTATTGCCCGTTCTCTTTGTGTGTGCATGAGCAGCCAGTTGAACCAGAGGAAGGTCTGAATACATAAACTCCATGGGCTAAAAAACACAAAAGCTTTTAGAGGGCCTGAAAAATGAGCCTATTGAACCAGATTGTTTTAGGATGAATGGAATGCCACATTGGATCAAGGTGTTTAGGACGCCTCAGTAAACTGATACAGGAGAAACAAACATCCACTTTTCTACTGTTTATTTCTCTTAGGCTCTTCCTAATATAGAGCTCATCTAATGCTTGAATGTAACATAATCGATAATGAAATATACACCATGTCATGATATTTGTCACACTGATATACTGGAATTGGTTAATACTGCCATGTCATCTCTTGGTGAATCTAAAGGCGTTGATAACAGTGACCAAATGTCAGCACCAGCTTTCATAAAACCCCAGAGCAGTGGAGGTTATGATCACTCTTCCATAAGTTGTCTGAAATTTATATTCCCAAAAATCTGTCCTTTATAAAAGCTTAGAAATATCTGAAATGCTTGCAAGACTTGAGTTTGAACATTTTGGTCAATGTTTCTGTAAGATTTACAAGTTAATTAATATATTTTCAGCAAACTGCTAAAATCCATGTACAATACTTGTACAATTATATACAGCATATTACATATATTACATGTTTGTGTTCTAACATGTTTTCCTATGTAAATGTTAAAACAGCTGATTAAGTTGGTGGTTAATCAGACGTTTTAGATCTGTTCACCTCACGTAAAAGCTTTCTAAATGTTCATTGGTCAGTCGAGACCAGTGATTGATGACAAGATGATGTAATTCGGAGGTGGGGTTGTGAAGTGGAGGAAGTAAAAGACGCTGCTGTAGACAATGTCCGTCTTCATCTTTCTGTGTGCTTGCTATAAGAGGGAGCCGACCGCCACACATCCAACCCTCACCTCACATTTTCTTTCACAAGAAAGAGGAACGTGTCTGCATTAGCAGATGATGTGTGTTCAGCTCCATCACAAGAGCATCAGCTACAACAGTTCAGCCATCAGTCTGAAGCAGTTAGAATGTTGATCCTTAAGGGGTCATGAACTTTAGTGTATAACAAACAGAATGAGATCATGGATACACAACCTCACTCTCTGGTGCAGTCACATCATGGGAGCGACTCACAGTTGACAGATATTCCTCCATCAGCAGAGGAGCCAGGTTATTTACCTCCTATCAGAGATGTACACACCCCACAGGTCCACGGCTCTCAGTGTTTGAGGGCCTGTTGCCTTTCCAGCTTGTGGTGTGGCACTGTAGAACATTATGACGATGTCAAACCATTCGTTTGAACCATGACAAACCATGATTAAAACACACCAACAAGAGCCTGTGATTGTCTTGAGCAGCCCAGATGTTCACATTATACCAAAATGGAAGAAAACACTTACATTCTATGGCAGATTCATCATCTATCACTGATCAAATCTCCTTCCAACTTGCTCTGTGTACAGCCAGAGTTATTGCATGGTAGTACCTAATCAAATCTAATAATGTTTGTCTCCTTTGTTGTGACTGTTTCAATCACAGCTCGGTCCTCATCTAATTAATAATGGGTCAGCGACTTCAAAGATGTGCGACCGGTACCTCCTTCAGTTGGGTTGTCTGGCAGCCTCTGCTGCATTCAAAACACTTTGAAATGTTATCGTGCCTGGCTGACACACATTCCGTTGAATGAAGTATTTGTTCCTGATCCTTAAGTCATCCACAGCTGACAATGACAGGAATAACGGTGAGTTGGTTAATCCTGTATGACACAAGGCACACAGAGCAGAGGAGAGCTGGGCCACCCAGTGAACACTCCTCAGCTACTGTACATTCATGCTGCATTAATCTCTTTCTGCTATAGTACTGGGAGCAGACGCAGCTCTGCTGTTGACCTTGCTCTGCTCAAACAAATGATGAATAGAGCATGCAACACGATACAATGGTTTGCTCAGTCTTTTGTGCAAGCTGCTTCCTTTTCAGTGCATTGTATCTCATGAAACGCTTTTGTTTTCTGCAGGCAAAGAGAGGCTTAGCATGCATGCCAAACAAACCTCTCCAGCATGTCATCGTAAAACATGTGATAAGTATCTGCTTTTCACCAACAAATAACAAAGACACCAGTTTGAGCAGTCTCTGTGGTCCTGTCATTTTTTTTGTCTGGAGGGATGTGGAATCCTCAGCAGGATATTACTGACTCTTCTATCAAAGTTTAATGTGCTGAAAAATCTAAAGGGCTACTATGCATAAGTAATATTCTGTATTCTGAGTACTGACTGTGATTGTCTTTGTGCTCAGTATAAGGTAATGCACCCTGGTCTCTGCTGGATACGCAGCATCTCAAAAAGAAAACCGAATAATCCAATTAGAGACACTTGACTGGTGGAGCTAATTAGGCCGGGGACAATGTCTTCTGACTATGGATGGAGTCTCATGGACCACTGCGTTAACAGCACTGGCCTCGACATCTGGATGCAACATAAACTAACTAAAGTGATCCTTCCTTGTGGGATTACTAATTACCTCCTTTAACTCAGCCGAGCTCCAACTCAGACTTGATTCGTGTCTTCACATCCTTTCTGAACACGAGGCCCCTCGTCTCACAGGGTGCTTTTCTATCGGCTCTCAAAAAGTGAACAGGGCTGGATTGTCACATGATGAAAAGCGTGAAACGAGCCTGATTGTTGACGTTGAAGTAGCTGCTCAGTCCAGGAGTGTTTTATTTTGGGGGTTTTCTAAAACCATGCTTTCATACATTTCAGGGTCGTGGCTTGTTTTGGTGTGAAAAGAGCTCATCAATGAAAGCAGGGGTTGCTCACAAAAGTAATTGGGAAGAGAGAGACAGAGAGAGAGAGAGATAGACAGAGAGAGAGAAAGAGAGACAGAGAGAGAGAGATAGACAGAGAGAGAGAGAGAGCAGACAGAGAGAGAGAGAGAGAGAGAGAGAGAGAGAGAGAGAGAGAGAGAGAGAGAGAGAGAGAGAGAGAGAGAGAGAGACAGAGAGAGAGAGACAGAGAGAGACAGAGAGAGACAGAGAGAGAGAGAGACAGAGAGAGAGAGAGAGAGAGAGAGAGAGAGAGAGACTGAAGTGAAGCAGTCTCTCTCTCTCTGCTTGAAATGGAGGGATGAAAGAGAGATGAAAGGGAAAGTGTCTTCGATCTTTTCTTTCCTGGCACTGCATCCTTTGTGTTGTTCTGCTCCTCCCCTACAGCCCACCTGAGATCACAGACATCCAGCACCCACCATAAAGGCAAAGCTCCAGTAGCCACGCTTTAATTTTCACACACACACACACACACACACACACACACACACACACACACACACACACAGATTGCTATGTGAGGAAAAGCAGGTACGTTTTGTACGAGGACTCAAAAATAATGACTGTTTAAGCTATTTGACTGTCTCATGCAGTGTTTAGCCGTGGTGAGGTTCCGTGCTTCAGACTGCAGTTCCTACTTGGGTCTACCTGGCTCTCTGCTCGCAGGCCTATTTGAATATCTTTATAAGGACTCCTTATCAATTTATCAAATAACAAATACAAAGCATAAAGGAATGGCAGAACTCCTTCCATTGTGCACATCGATATCACAAACTGCAAGGATATAATGTTTTTGAATTACAGGTCCGTGGTCTCTGTTGTGTTCCAATGGACTTCAACGAACCTCACCAGAATAGGTTTCCGTGTACTTTTTCAACGAACTCAGTTCCGATGATGTGTGGCAGGGTGCAGATGGCAGCTTTTTACATTTCCACAAATATACAACATTAACATACCAATTATAGCAGTGTCCTTTTCAATTGAACTCTGGTGTATGTTGACCAGTGGGAAAGTTTACCTTGCTGAAAATGTAATTTCATGTCAACAAGTTTTTTTGTTTTTTTATTCGGAATAGTTGAGAAATAACTGGGATGTTAAGCATTTGTTCCAAGGGAAAACTTTAGATATTATAAAGAGCAGTTGTGAAGAGAGAAGACTAAGTCTTCTGTACTGAATGAGAAAACCCACAGTGCACTAGTGAATAAGTAATAAGGTGTCAAAATAACAGCTGAACACTCAAAAGGCATCCAGCTCATTTCTAACAAAACAAACAGATGTAACATTTGTACTAAACATACCACTCCACGGCCACAAACCCTTTTAACTCTCTGAGATCAAAGCTCATGAGCCGGGGCTTAGGAGCCCCCGGTTTAGTTTTCATGTCTGGGAGTGTTTGTTTTGAGGGTCGGTGCAGTTGTTAATTTGTGTTTGAGTGAGTCTATAAATTTACACGCGATTGTGATTACTTTATAAAAAACACAAATGTAGAGTTTCCCCGGTAAATTTCTTTGAACGTCATCACTCAAAAATCTAGACATAGAAAGTTTGAAAAATGATAAATACATTTCAAATATGTTAACATTAGTTTTAACTCTACATCTAAATTATACAATTTATTGAGTGCGATATTTTCTCAATGACCGGATAGGATAGGAAAGGCTTGACAATCTAAGCATTTCTGATTTCCGGACGTCTTTACAACCCATAGTAAAATAATACTTACTCTGCCTGACAACTTGTGAATGTGGCTGTTTTGAAAGTATGAGAATGAAAATAGAAAGAGTTCTTTTTCCATCCACTGTAAATCTGCTTACTACCGTTTGAAACAGTAGTTAGGCTAAATAAGATGTGTAAATGTCGGAGGAGCAATGCGGTGCAGCAGTGGCTCAGTTCCAGAGTCATCTCATTAATACTGATATTATGTTCACCACTGGTGTAAAATGGCAGCACAGTATTTCTATGCTCAACAGTTGATAGGGAAATCTACTCCAGAGCCGACAGTTCTATAGAATGAAAGCCAGCAAGTGGGGGAAGCTTCTAGTTTTAATGTTTAGCAAAAGCCAAAGGTTGTCTGTGTTCCTGCACAGCTTCAGAAGCAGCAGGCCTCGGTCTCGAGCTGAGCAGCTGGGGAGGTGTGAGGCTACTTTAGCTCGCTGCACCACATCAATCTTTCCCTGAGGCTCAGAGACATTCACACAGTTATACGCCCACACATACATGTATCAACCTCGTGCACACGCTAGCCATGTTACACACAATGTATTATGTTACTGTAATGTAATGGATAATAGGTTACCATCACCACGCTGGAGCACCGCAATGGCCAACGAACAAACGTGTGCACAAGGTACTGAGACGTATTTACCAAAATAAATGTCATATTGTCTATGCAGCTAAATTTCACTCTATTATATCACAAGGCTTGTTTATCAGTAATTAGTGTGTAATGAATAATAACTGAAATGTAATAAATGCCTTTAAAGTAAATACAAACAGTTCAACCTAAATCATTTAATAGCATCAAAACAAAACTAATGACAATAAAAAGAAAAAATAGTAGGACACTGTGAAGTAAAAACACTCACAATATTCCTTGCACAGTACAGACACCTCATCATTAGACAATATTTAACTACAATTCCTTAGTAACTGAGAACATTTTGGTAATTACTATAGACTCAGCAGCCTCCAATCATTTCGTGGTGACTAACATAAATAAGAGATTCATGGCAGCAAGTGATGAACATCTAAAGCAGAGGAAAGCAGAGGCGAGAAGACAGTTTTCTTTTTTTTTTGTTGCTATTTGGATCGTATTCTCTTCTTGCCTTGCTGTTTCCCTGAATAGTTTACATTTAGTTCATCGGATGCTCTGTCGCTGTGACATGAGGCCTTTGAGAGAGCCTCCTGATTGTGCTGCGTGTTGTAATCAACTCTCCCTGGTTGTGTGGTTAGAAAACACAAAGTGACAGGACACCATAAACACTCACCCTCTCTTGCATCTCTGTGGTTCATGTTTCCAGTGGGAATGGGTCTATCGTTCATAGAAGTGGCACAAATTAACTGTGCAGTATAGCGTGACTAGAATACAGGATCCCTGTCAGCCTGGCCCGTCAAGGAAAGAAAGGAGAAAGAAATTATGTTGTGTTTATCTGTGTTTCAAAATACACACTTCATTGGTAAACATCTGTTGTCATTGTTATGGATCAGTTTATATCTTTTCAGGATGTTGTTGGCAGTTGCAAATTCAAAGTTAAGGCAAGACAAGGTCAGAATATTGATAACACGGGAAACAAGAGGAGGAGATTTGTGCTTGCGCAGCAGTGGAAGAGTCAATATGTCACAAGGCTGCTTTTTGGCTTGTCGTGTGTCGTCCAATTAGGCTGTTCAGAGCTCATAGGGCGACTTGCGATTGTGTGAATGAGAGAGGCTCTTTTAACTTTGTGATGACTCTGCTTTCCTCTGCCTATAGAGTTAAAAGAGTCTGATGTCACGGTTTTATTAACATTAAAAAATTCTGAAAACATGCAGAAACAACGTTCCTTAAAAACAGAACAAACAAAAAAAACAGCTGAATTATATTCCATGGGTTTGTGGATTGTCACAGAAAATCAAACTCAATAGAAGTCAAGTGTACATGACATAGATGTGTTTTGTTGTAAGTTACTGCTTCAAGTTGAGCACCAGCATTCTTACTTTTTAATCGTGGAAAAATACAACTGCCAGGCCCAAGTCTGAGACTGAATTTAGATTATTTGTTAGAATGCACATATTGTGTGGATTGGATTAGGCTATATTCACAAAAAGGCTCTATTTTCATCGCATTATTTGCTGGAGTTTGCCTGATGCCAGACCGATGCCGGACCGATGGCGTTCCATCGGTCTGGGTTCAAATGAATGCACAGTGCAGTCGGTGTGGGTGTGTGTGTGGGTGATGGCATTTTCTCTGTTTTAGTCTTGTACTTTTCTAGCGACCGTCCAGGATGGACCCCACCTTTCCCAAAATGTCAGGTGTGATTGGCTCAAGAACTCTGCGACCCGAGTCTGGACAAAACTGGTAAAGAGGAAGGATTCCAACCACCTTTCTTTATGTCATACGATGGCAATTAAAAAAGTATGTGAATGCCTCAAATTTCCCTAGTTTTACGCAGGAGTCAAAAAACTTGGAGTCGAATCAACAAAACAAGATGGAGGAGAATCACTTTGACCTCACGCTCAAACGTCACAAGATGTTGATGTGAACCGTAAATCACAGGAAGATATCTGAAGATCTACAGTCAAGAATTGAGGTTACGAATGATCTCAATTAATTTAGTCATTCACCAAGCTACAGTTAGAAATTCATTTCACAATTAGACACATTTAAAAATCTTATTTACTAACATCTTGTTCAAAGTGTGCTAAATTGGGGGCTCACGTAAATTGAGAATTTTTATCAAAAATGTTATTACAGGTGCCTGCTGCACTGTATTCTTATTCTAAATCAACTGCTATTACCAAACTGGCAGCAAGAGAGTTGAGATGAAGCCATGCTGAGAAGACAACAGAACGACCATAAAGATCAGCAGAGCGAATCTGCCTCGTGTCCTGCGCTGTCAAACTACCATCTCGGAGCACTGGGGGTATTAGGTGAATGCACGATGATTACATTCAGAGGTTTTTATCAACAATGTCTCAGCGGGAGTGAGGCAGAGGGAGCAGAGAGCGCAAGATCAGGGGTGTCACAAGGGTCTCAAACAATCTTCATCTGATTTGTTTTTCCTCCACTACCCTCACCGCCTCCTTTATCTTCCTCAGTATAACTTTTCTGTCTGAGGGAAAAATGTACGCGGACACAGATCATCTGGTTGTTCGGCGACATTGGCCTTGTGGCTGACATCAGGATCTGTGTCCTGTTTTGGTTGGGGTACTTGTCTTCTTGGCCCGATCTTCTCGCTGTTGTTCTTTCGTCTCTTTGATCCTGTGTCTTCTACACTCTCCCCTCACCACCATTTCTCCTCCTTGTTTTCCCTCCTCTCCCACTGTTGGACTGCACGGTGGAGATTTCTGCCCTTTGGCAGATGAGCAAAGCTTCGAGCCAGCAGGAGCAGCAGCAGCCGTGAGCATTTATCAAAGCCGTGCTCCGTAATGACCACTCAGCAGTGGGGAAATTGAGCTGACCCCGAGGCCAAAGCTGTTAGAGGGGACTGGTGGGAAGGCCAGTGGGGTCAGGCCATCCTTGTCCCACCCACTTAGTGGGCTGTTAGCGCTGAACCATTAGTTTACTGTTTGGAGGCCTCACAGCTATCCCTTGCCT
>OMNM01062189.1:0-10942 GCA_900302745.1 Parablennius parvicornis | reverse complement strand
ACTGAACTGAGGCATCTTGAATTTTCCACCTTCACCTTTGATCTCTACATCTGGCCCATCAACTTTTCCTTTGGGTAGAGAGATGTCAAAACCAGGCATTTTCATATGAGGCATTTTAAATTTACCTCCAGCATCTCCTATTTCCACATCTGGACCTTCAACTTTTACCTTAGGCAAAGAGAGATCAATGTCTGGCATTTTCAAGTGGGGCATTTTGAATTTGCCTCCAGCATCTCCTTTTATGTTCACATCTGGACCTTCAACCTTCCCTTTTGGCAGTGAAATGTCAATGGAGGGCATACTAATATTGGGCATCTTGAATTTTCCACCATCCCCTTTAATCTCTGCATCTGGACCTTCAACATTTCCTTTGGGAAGTGAAATGTCAAAATCTGGCATTTTCATATGTGGCATTTTGAACTTTCCTCCAGCATCGACTTTTATATCCACATCTGGACCTTCAACTTTTCCTTTTGGTAGTGAGATATCAACTGAGGGCATACTGAAGTGAGGCATCTTGAATTTTCCACTTTCTCCTTTGGTCTCTATGTCTGGCCCTTCGACTTTTCCTTTCGGTAAAGAGATGTCAAAATCTGGCATTTTCATACTAGGCATTTTGAACTTTCCTCCAGCATCTCCTTTTATATCTACATCTGGACCTGTAACTTTTCCCTTTGGCAAAGTGATGTCAATGTCTGGCATTTTCATGTGAGGCATTTTTAACTTTCCTCCAGCATCTCCTTTTATATCCACATCTGGACCTTCAACTTTTCCTTTTGGTAGTGAGATATCAACCGAGGGCATACTGAACTGAGGCATCTTGAATTTTCCACCTTCACCTTTGATCTCTACATCTGGACCTTCAATGTTTCCTTTGGGAAGAGAGATGTCAAAATCAGGCATTTTCATGTGAGGCATTTTTAACTTTCCTCCAGCATCTCCTTTTATATCCACATCTGGACCTTCAACTTTTCCTTTTGGCAGTGAGATATCAACTGAGGGCATATTGATATTTGGCAATTTAAATGTCCCATCTCTTCCTTTAATGTCAACATCTGGACCCTCGAGTTTTCCTTTTGGAAGCGAAATGTCAACATTAGGCATTTTCATATGAGGCATTTTGAATTTACCTCCTTCTCCTTTGATGTCAACCTCTGGACCTTCAATCTGTCCTTTGGGCAAAGAAATGTTGATACCTGGCATTTTTATATCAGGTGATTTAATTTTTCCATCACTTCCTTTCACTTCCACTTCTGGACCTTCGATTTTTGGGGATTTTCCTTTTGGCAAGGACACATCCAGATCTATTTTAGGAATGGAAAGATCAATATTTGGCATTTTGGGAATTTTGAGGGTTCCTTCATAGCCCTTTATGTCAGCTTCTGAAACATTAACTTCAGCGTTGGGGAGAAGTACCTCAGTTTCTGGTGTTTTAGCTGCCGGTAGTGATAGCTCAATTGATGGCATTTTAACCTTGCTTTTAGCTTCAAGGTCACCACTTGGCATCCCTAAATCTTTGTCTTTTGAACCAAATCCTGGCATTGAAAACTTTGGGAGTTTGAGAGTGACATCAGGTGCATGGAAGCCACTTCTCGCTTCTACGTGTGCCTCTAATTTAGCATCAGATTCCCCCTCTGGTAGTTGACCCTTTGGCGAAGACATTTTGAATTTGGGGAACTTTACTTTATATTTAGATTTGTCCTCTGGGATTTCAACATCAATTTCTGTTTTAGGAATTTCAATTTTTCCCTTTTTTACATTGATGTCAACATCAGGACAAGACACTGATGCATCTGTAGTCTTCTTGGATAATCCAAATGAAGGCATCTTGAATTTGGGCTTTTTCATTTTTACCTTTCCATCTCCATCAAACTCTACTGATGGTGCCCTCATCTCTCCTTCTATTTTTGGCAGACCAAGTTTAATATCTCCCTTGGGACCAGATGCCTCAAATTCGCCACTCTTTGACTTCGCTCCAAACCGAGGGAGAGTGAAACTTGGAGCTTTGAGGGAGATGTCAGGTAGGTCAAAGCTGACCCCTGAAGAAGGTCTGCCACCTTCAGCTTTCAGAAGCTGCACTTCCACATCATCACGTTTTGGTTTGTTCAAGCCAAAGTCCAGATCCACCTTTGGTGCTGAGATATCAACTGTTGGTAGTTTGACAGTGGGGAGTTTGAGGGATGCACCTGGACCTTCAGGTACCTCAAATTTTCCCTTCCCAGATCGCCCTTCAATATTAAGATCTCCCTCTACTTTCCCCACTGGAACTGAAATGTCAACAGCTGGTGTTGCGATATTTCCTCCCTTCATCTCTGGTCTTTCAACTTTTATATCACCCTCTGGCAGATTCATTTTTGGAAGAGAAACATCTACTCCAGGCATTTTGAATTTCCCTCCTTTCATCTCTGGACCCTCAATACTGAAATCGCCTTCAATCTTTCCTTTCGGGAGTGAAGGGTCAGTGTGTGGCATGTTGATTTTTCCTCCTTTAAGTTCAGGGCCTTCAATATTCATCTCTGGTCCCTTTGTTTTAATTTTTGGCAGAGAGATATCAATGGAGGGCATATTGAACTTTCCACCTTTGCCAGCATGTCCTTCAATTTCAATGTCTCCTTTGGCTTTTCCTTTGGGGAGTGAAATATCGATGTCTGGCATTTCAATCTTCCCAATCTTGATATCAGGGCCTTTCATTTTCACATCACCCTCTGGGAGATTGACTTTTGGTAATGAAACATCAAATTTGGGCATTTTAAACTTGCCACCCTTAAGCCCAGGGCCCGTGACATCTAGGTCACCCCCAACTTTTCCTTCAAGGAGCGAGACGTCTACAGTTGGCATGTTAAACTGGCCCCCTTTAACCTCAGGACCCTTGAGGCTCACATCCACCTCTGGAGATTTAATTTGAGGGAGCTGTATATCGCCTTTGACTTCAGGTCCTTGAATGTCTACATTGCCCCCTTTTCCCTTGATTTTAGGAAGAGACAGGTTAACTGAAGGCATGTGAAACTTGCCTCCTTTTCCAGAAAGTCCATCAACATCAATATCAGCATCTGCCTTTCCTTTTGGAAGAGAAATATTGGCAGTGGGCATTTCAATTTTTCCTTTTATATCTGGACCTTCCACATTGACATCAACCTTTGTGAGGTTCACTTTAGGCAGTGAAACGTCAAACTTGGGCATTTTGAACTTTCCTCCTTTCATATCAGGGCCTTCAAAACTGATATCACCCTCAACTTTTCCTTTGGGAAGTGAAACATCAACTGTCGGGACTTTTATATCTCCTCCTTCAATTTTAGGGCCCTCAAGACTGACATCTACATCAGGGGATTTTAACTTGGGAAGAGAAATATCAAATGATGGCATGCTCAGGTTTCCACCTTTGACATCAGAACCCTCAACATTTGTCTCTGCTCCCTTAGTTTTCATTTTAGGTAATGAGATATCAAAAGATGGCATTTGATACTTGCCTGTATGTCCTTCAATGTCACTGCCCACTTTCCCTTTGGGGAGTGAAATATCAATATCTGGCATGTCAATCTTTCCTACCTTAATATCTGGGCCTTTTATATTTACATCTCCTTGTGGGAGACTCACCTTAGGTAAAGAGACATCAAGTTTTGGCATTTTAAACTTACTGCCCTTCAGTTCAGGACCCTCAATGTCTAAATTACCCTCAACCTTGATATCTGGGCCTTTTAATTTGGCATCACCCTCTGGGAGACTCACTTTTGGTAAAGAGACATCAAATGTTGGCATTTTAAACTTGCCACCCTTAAGCCCAGGGCCTGCGACATCTAGGTCACCCTCAATTTTTCCTTCAGGGAGCGAGACGTCTACAGTTGGCATGTTAAACTGGCCTCCTTTAAACTCAGGACCCTTGAGGCTCACATCCACCTCTTGAGATTCAATTTTAGGGAGCTGTATATCACCTTTGACTTCAGGTCCTTGAATGTCTACATCACCACCTTTTCCTTTGATTTTAGGTAGAGAGATATTAACTGAAGGCATGTGAAACTTGCCTCCTCTGCCAGAAAGTCCATCAACATCAATATCCACATCTGCCTTTCCTTTAGGAAGTAAAACATCAGCAGTGGGTGTTTCAATTTTTCCTTTTATATCTGGACCTTCCACATTGACATCGACCTTTGGGAGGTTCACTTTTGGCATTGAAACATCAAACTTGGGCATTTTGAACTTTCCTCCTTTCATATCAGGGCCCTCAAAACCGATATCACCCTCAACCTTTCCTTTGGGAAGTGAAACATCGACAACTGGAAATTTTACATTAGGACCCTCGATACTGACATCCACATCAAGAGGTTTTACTTTGGGCAGAGAAACTTCAACTGATGGCATGCTTAGCTTTCCGTCTTTGACATCAGGACCTTCAACATTAATCTCCGGCCCTTTAGCTTTCATTTTTGGTAGAGAGATATCAAGAGATGGCATATGAAACTTGCCCCCTTTGCCAGCATGTCCTTCAATTTCGATTCCCGCTTTTCCTTTGGGGATTGAAATATCGATGTCTGGCATGTTGATTTTCCCTCCCTTAATATCTGGGGTTTCCAGATTGACATCAGCTTCTGGAAGACTTCCTTTTGGTAAAGAAACTCCAAATTTAGGCATTTTAAACGTACCACCCTTCAGCTCAGGGCCCTCAACATCCAAGTCACCCTGAACTTTTCCTTTGGTGAGTGACATATCAACTTGTGGTATAGCCACACTGCCTTCTGGCAGGTTTACCTTTGGTAGTGAAATATCAACTTTTGGCATTTTGAGCTTGCCTCCTTTTACTTCAGGACCTTCAACACTCAGGTCAACATCAGCATTTTTTTGTGAGAGAGACAGATCAACTTCTGGCATCTTAATTTTTCCACCCTTCAAGTCAGGGCCTTCTATGTTGACCTCTGGTCCCTTGGCCTTCATTTTAGGAAGTGATATATTAACAGAGGGTATGTTGAACATCCCCTCTTTACAACCATATCCATCTAGTTTCAATTCTGCTTTTGCTGTACCTTTTGGCAGGGAAATGTCAATGTCTGGCATCTCAATCTTCTTACCCTTTATTTCTGGCCCTTTCAATGAAACCTCCCCTTCTGGAAAATTTACCTTTGGTGATGAAATATCAAACTTTGGCATTTTTATCTTCCCCTCTTTCCCCTCAGGACTTTCCACATTTATCCCAAAATCACCTTTTCCTTTTGGAAGGGAAATATCCATAGTTGGCATCTTGAAGTCCTGCCCTTTGACGTTGACATCCGCCTCAGGGGATTTTATTTTAGGTGCTGAAATATCAAACGATGACATTTTCCCTTTAATATCTGGCCCTTGTACTTTGATATCACCTTCTGGCAAGTTTACTTTTGGAAGGGAAACGTCAAAGTTGGGCTTTTTAAGTTTCCTCCCTTTTATCTCAGGACCTTCAATATTTAAGTCAGCACCAACTTTTCCTTTTGGAAGCCCAGGATCACAGGATGGTATTTCAATACTACCATCAGTTCCTAAGTGAATGTCAATATCAATGTTTCCTTCTGCTTTTTCATTAGGCAGTGACAGGTTGATCTTTGGGATTTCAAACTTCCCACCTTTGACTTTTGGACCTTGAACATTCATATCGCCTTCTGGCAATTTTACTGTTGGAAGATTGATATCCATGGAAGGTGCATTGAATTTTCCTCCTTTTCCCTTTCCTCTGCTGTCAATATCACCTTTTATTTTTACTTTAGGAGGTGAGATGTCAATGGTTGGCTTTGTAATACCACCACCTCCAATTTCAGGCCCCTTGATGTTGATGTCACCTCGTTTTGACTTTATTTTAGGAAAAGAGACGTCCACCGAGGGTAAATGAAAATGTCCTTTACTTTTACTCTCTATGTCACCCCCAGTTTTTCCCTTTGGAACAGAGATATCGACTGATGGTCCCCCAATCCCAATTTTCCCTTCCGGTATTTTCATCTTAGGTTGGTGGACGTCAACTGCAGGCATCTTGAACTTGCCTCCTTTCCCTGAAGTTCCTTCAACTTCTATTTTAGCCTGTGCTTTTCCCTTTGGAAGAGACACATCCATTGTTGGTACACTAATTTTTCCTCCTTTGACTTCAGTTCCCTTTAAGTCCAAATTTGACTCTGGTGATTCAACCATAAATTCAGGTGCTTTAATACTGATGCCACCTTCTTGTGTTTTCATCTGTGGCAGTGACACATCTACAGAAGGCATCTTTAACTTTCCTCCTTTGACTCCGGGTCCTTGGAAATCTACAATAGCACCTGGTGTTTTTACTCCTGGAAGACAGATGTCAGCTGATGGCATGTTGATCCTTTGACCTCCTTCTATGCCAGGTCCTTCAATATCAACTGCTCCTGCTTTCGTTTTCACCTTTGGGAGTGAAATGTCAAAGGTTGGCATCTTAAACTTGCCACTACCACTTGACTCCAGCTCTATGTTGCCCTCAACATTTGGCTTGGAAACAGAAATATCAACATCACCTTTCAGTCGAGAAATTCCTGCTGTTGGCAACTCAATATTCCCTTCTTCAATTCCAGGTCCTTGTAAGCCAACATCAACTCCAGGCATTTCTATTCTAGGGAGTTGAACATTTACTGAAGGAAGTTTGAACTTCCCCCCTTTGGCAGATGGACCTTCAAGTTCTATGTTACTCTCCAGTGTTCCTCTTGGCAGAGATATATCAACAGATGGCACCTCAGGCCCCTCCATGGCGACATGGCCCTCTGGTTGCTTTAACTTCGGAAGAGAGACATCAAAAGTAGGCATTTTGAATTTTCCTGCTTTGCTCTCAATGTCTCCTTCTGTTTTACCAGAAGAGATATCAAGTTTTGGCATTTCAAATTTACCACCTTTAACTCCAGCGCCTTCAATGTCGACATCCACTCCACCTGTCTTTACTTTAGGAAGAGAAATATCAAGTGATGGTAACTGAAAACTTCCTCCCACTTCAGTGTCAGCTGCTCTTTCTTTGTCTTTGGGAAGGATCAGGGATACATTAGGCAACTTGAAACCTTCCATTTCTTGTACCTTTATGTCTAATCCTCCTCCTGGCTTGATTTCTGGGGGGGTTATGTCAAAGTCAGGCATTTTGAACTTGCCATTTCCACCAACATAAAGATCCATATCCACATTGCTACCCTCTACCTTTGGTAGTGAGATATCAACCTCTGGCATTGAGATTTTGGGCCCTATGACGGTGCCTTCCACCTCATCAGGAAGTCTTCCTCCGATATCTATGGCAGGCACACCCACCGCTTTCTTCCCGACTGACACATTCACATCAGACTTTCCCTTCACTTTTGGTAAGGAAATATCAACAGAGGGCATTTGAATAGATGCTTTTCCTGAGAGGTCACTTTCCATCTTTGGCTTGGTGATTGCTGCTTTTGGGAAATCCCCATCACCTTTGATTTCTACTTTTGGATGTTTGATATCAGCTTCAGGCATTTTTATTTCACCACCTTTCACCTTGATGTCACCGTCTATCTCGTCCGAATGACGTGAGAGTCTAACTTTAGGTAATTTCAACTTTGGCATTCGTAGTTTTGTATCTGCTTTTCCTATGTCGACATTCATTTTCCCCACAGCCGCACCTACTCCTCCTTTGTTGTCTATTTTGGGAGCTTTGATTTCTGCTGTTCCCTTTACAGTGGGAAAAGAAGCCTCAGCTTTTCCAGAAGAGAGGGCAAACTCCACATCTGGTGGGTCACACTTAGGTCCTCCTTTCTCCACACTAATGTCTTCAATACCCGGTAAACCAAACTCAACAGATGGTGGTTGTATGCTTGTGCTTGCAGGCTTCATTTCCACAGATCCAGCTTCAAAAGTAGTGCCTTTTGTGTGCTTGGTCTTAGGAAATGTGATCCCAAACTTGTGTCCTTTGCCTTTGGTTTTCACTTTAGCTCCAGCAACGTCAGGATGGGAGATAGTCACCTGTCCCTCAAGTTGCTCGGTTTCCAGTTTTCCTTCAGTGTCTCCTCCAGCGTAACCTTTTGTTTTCATGTGGGGAAACCTGAGAGAGGGCCACACAGAGAGGAAAAAGATAAATAAGGTCAGTATTACTACCTATCCATTAATCAATGAACCTCTTAATGCTGTGATTGTAACAATTTTAACAAGTAAACTGAACATAAGAAAAACATTTGCTAACCTGATCCTCCTCTTTGCCTTCCCCATGGCTGATGCTCCTCCAGCTCTTTCAACCTCCACCTTTCCACTCTTCTTCTGTTTCAACTTGGGGAGAGAAAACTCTACATCGACATCACCCATCTCTAGCCGGGGAGGACTTCCTTCTACCACCAACTCCTCCCTGCGCTTCTCTTTCAGCCTCTTCAGGCCAAAACGACCACCTCTCTTCTTTTTGGTCTTGAATGGCTTGGTGCCCTTCACACTCTGAAACCAATGCAATGATAGTATAACTGTATTTTATGTGTGGATTGAAATCCTTTTTCATTGAACAATTTATTTTAGATATTACATGGCAGGTGCAATTACAGAGAATTTTGTGATTACCATTTTGGCTATCTTGGCTTTGGGACCTTTGACCTCCACACTGGGAACTCGAGGTCGCACGCTGACCTCGGCTCCTGGTATGGTTCTCCTCAGCAGGAAGCTGACCTTATATGGCTCTGCACACTGAAGGATCTTCAGAGCGTCTTCATACTTCACATTGTCAAAGTAGACCTTGGCACTCAGCAGCTGGTCACCTTCACAGAGAAATCACTTTGTTCTTAATTAGAGGCAATACAAGTGTCAGAGGTTGTTGTTGACTTTAATCCCAATATTTCAACACAAATGTTGCTTCAATATAATTAAATCTGAAAGAAATCACATTTTAAATGAGCAGTCTATAAAGGTTTTAGTAGACTCTTTCAGCTAAATGGAAATCTAAAGTTTAAATCAATAGATTGATGAACAATAAAATGAAATTGAAAACTTTGTAACCTCAGCATGAACCCGTGTTAATTTTGTTGACAAAAATTTTTTTGTCATAGTTACACACATTGGAACACACATTTGGAAGCCGCAGTGAGAGAATAGCTGTATTGTGAATACATGCCTTAAATTTACTGCCCTTGTAGAAATCAGATAACAGGATGTTGAACATTGCTTTGTGTGGAATTACCAGGAACCACTTTTCTCTTGAAGACACTGGATTGGATGAGAGCTCTACATTTTGTGACTCCAGTCAGCGAACGCTTCAACTTCTGTCCATTTTCAGGACAAACTATAGTCAATATCAATCTTTCATAACTTTCAACAGACAGCTTTTTGTTACCAGCAGACAGGAACAACAAGAGAGTGAGTAAAACTGTAATAAATCAGGCTTCCCAGTACGGATGATCACTTGGAGGAAGGAAACACCTGATTGCATGCTGGTCCATCCTGAATACTCAACCTAGTTTTGTACACTTTGTTTATTTAAGAAAGATAATCCAGGAATTACACTGTTTGGGAGAAAATTGTCTGAACAATTTATTTTTAAATTTTCTAAAAGTATTTATCTGTTTACCATATGAAATAGATCAAAATTATTTTCTAGGGTTAATCAAATGAATAAACCAAAGGAAAATCATAAAAAGGTAATGAAAATATATCAGATTTATCACTTTCATGATGCATTAACCGTTAATATTAAAAAGTATCGGTATCGGATCGGTATCGGCGATACTGGCCCTGTGTTTACTTGGTATCGGATCAATACCAAATCGTGAAGTATCGCACACTACTAATTTTGTGGGTAATTTCCACAACCTCAGAATGGTCAAAGCCTTTAGCCCCCATGTTGAGACTAGTTAGCCTCAACATTATGGGCTTTGACAGGTGAAGTAAAAAAACACAGATTATCTCTTCATTGCTACACCTGTTAGTGAATGTTGTAAATAAGGCAGCAAGTCAACATTTTCTCAAAATTAATAAACAAATAAGAAGCATATTGATTTTAGCACATTCTATAATGACTGTCAGAGCATCTGCAGCTCCCGAGGGTTTTTTTTTTTTTTTTTTCCAGTTTGAGGTCGTCAGTATCTATCAAAACTTTCCACTGCAGTTAAAGAGGTGAGCTGGCGAAAAGGTGAATGAAGACTGGACCACGTGCTACCAGACTTCTTCAGAAGTGAATGATGTCTCTGGTGGACAGCTATTAGAGATCTAAAACAATAATGGACAGGTGTTCATAATGTTATGGCTTATCTGTGCTTCCTGATTGAATGAGCTGTGACTGCAGGTACCTTGTTGTAAACTGAGGTGTTTGGCAGCTGGAGAGTCTTTGAGGACGTCTTTAACAAAGATCCCTCGCTCTCCTCCTCCAGTCACACTGTAGCCGCTGGCTCCAGCCTCTGCCTCCGTCTCCACCACGATTTCCACTTCCTGAGAGGCTTCCTCCTCAATCTGAGACACAACCAGAGACAGAAACCCAGCAAAGATGCACAAACAGTAAATCTTTTTATTCTCTTGTTATGACTTGTGGCTTGATTGAATTTTCTCCTTTAATTCATCAGTTGGCAGTTGACTTGGTAATTTTTATGTGTCTGAATGAATAGTTGCTATATTGTCTATGTTGTGTCTATATTGCTGTATTACAATATAGAGACAGGTAAAACTGCTTGGTCTGCAAATTGCTCATTCACCTTTTGTGTTACATAAATTATGTTTTTGTCACACCATTTTCTTTTCGGAGTTGTACTTTTTATGTCTTCCTCCACAGAATCAACAGTTCAGTTATTTGTCCCTTCACACGTGGTTTGAGAATCAATTTGAACCATTAATCTATCACAGAGGAAAGGTCATCCTATTCTCAGACTAGATTCACTTTTCCAGAATACTTCTCTCAAAGGCTCTCTCACCACTCACAAAGGCTCAAAGTGAATTGTTTTGTATTGATATTAAAACTGATTTGTGCGCATCTCCTGTTGTGATTTATTATTATATATATTAT
>OMNM01062166.1:0-20330 GCA_900302745.1 Parablennius parvicornis | reverse complement strand
GCTTTCTGTCAAGTGTGTGTGTGTGTGTGTGTGTGTGTGACGGGTTAAATGCTGCGATAGTTGCAGACAACATGGCTTCACATGTGGTGAATCCTCATTCTGAAAACTTAGCAATATAATCGAAATAACTTCAACTTTCTGTAAGAATAATAATAAAATTGTCACATTATTGCCAGATAATTCATGTTTAATGTAGTTTTTTTTTAAATAATGAAACAAGTCCATCATGATATCAAAGAGGCAGCAGCACGCTAACGTCAAGTCCTGCTTCAGCTTGACAGACGTAAATAACTTTGGTCTCTTCAGCCTGAGAGGAGGTTTAAAATGTAAAGAGGCGTTCAAGACCTGCTGTTAACCTGCACTAATGTGATCCCACCACATGTCGCCAGCTGCTAACACGCGTTACGCTGGTCTGTATCGTGTGCTTGGGGCTGACCACTCGAGATGGGCGCTGTAAGGCGCCGCCTCTCTGCAGACACCAGACGTCCATCTTCTCTTACATGGTTTCTTTGAAAGATCGGCACATTCTCTTCCTCGGAACGCAGTTTGAGTAAAAGCGTCTTGCCGTCCGTTCAATTTTCTTTAGGGACACTTGTGATTGTATTGCCTGAAACTCATTTTAAAGGCAGATCAGAATGGTTTTGACCACGTTGGTTCTTTCACCTGCAGGCCAATCTTCAGCGGTGTTCCAGAGAGTTTTGCATCATGACAGAGCATCGGAAGTGATTTGACAGAAGGGGTCAAATGTCAGGTTAACCGCTGGCTGCAGCTTCTTAACGTTATGATAAAACCGCATACGAGTTAAGATTCCTTGAGATAACACACTTATAAGTGAGTTAGCCACGCTGAACGACACAAATCTAAGAGACAGGCCAATCTGGATAGATGCTTTGCTAAGCTACCTTGAACTAAGTATCTGATAGCATCTACTAGCATTTTACACTAGCATTTACTGTTACGGTGTTTCATTGTCCAACAGAACACACGACACGTAAACGGAACAAACAGGTCGCAGTTGCAGACAAATTCACCCAAACAACTGACAGTCTGAATTTTATCGCACGTCGTCTTCGCTCGCAAAAGTATGACGTCACCGTCCTTGAAGCGTCTCACAGTGTGACACAAGACCACCGGTTTAGAGTCACGACCAAAGATTTCACACAATTGATGTCTTTTGTCGGCAACGGCTGAAAATCGCGGTCATGTCTGAGGTGAGTGACGGGCTTAGAAAAATGTTAACAGCTGTCTAAACTTACTTTTGCTTAAAAAAAAAAAAGTTATTTAAAAAAACAAAACTGAAAAACCTGTGTGAGCCTGGTTTTATGTTGGGACCAATATGTGTCTGCAGCTGTGCAGCACACACAAGTTCTGATTTACCGCGGTTTGGTTAAAATAAAAAGGTTAACAAAATATGAATAGTTGTAGTTTTTGCTATAAGGATGTGATTTGTGATAAATCCAGGCTTCCAAATAACAGTACATAAAAAAAACATCTTCCATTTCTGTGACTTGTGTTTAATCAGATGTTTCTTTCACGGTCTCATTGTGAAAGAACGGAAACTTTTACCGCAGTTGAGTATTTTGTGATATTTATATTACACGGGTGGATTTCACAACAATTAAATATTTGTGACATATCGTGCAACACTGATTTATTCATAAGTTCTTTTTTTTATAATTATTTGTAGATCAGAAGTATTGTTGTCACTTTATGGAACCCTAAGGGGAAACGTCTGCAGGAGTTAAAATTTGGTCATGTTTTTAAACTTTATAATGCACAAGACTCTTCAGCCAGTTTCGTCACTGTGGTGTGTGCGTGTGTGTGTGGGTGCGTGCGTGAGTGTGTGTGTGAATAACCCACGCGTGGGTGTGGTTGAACTTCTGGACCAGCCTGCTGCCATCAGCCAGCCGGATCTGGATGTTGGTGACAGGCTGGGAGGAGTTGAGACCCACGGAGGCACTGGCCTGGGCCTCGTTGGCGGCCTGGTCCTGCTGGGACATGGCCGGACCCGAAACCAACTCTGGAGTGGCGCTGCCGGGAAGAGAAGGGGATTGTTTGAGTAAACAGTCTCTACAGAATTGATCAATTTATATCAAATTAACACATCATCGAAGCTCTGCCACATTGCCCGGGGATCAGACTGTCTGAAAAGTGTTTTTACCGGGGTAATATTGGGTGAAACCATGTTAAGTATTCTCCAATGCTCCAGCCCCCCGTGGCCTTGAACTGAACTCAGTTTTATAGAAGACAACGTAACAAATCCACCAGATTCCTTTTGTGTCTCGCTTCTTATGACTCATTTCAAAAAGGGTCAAACAGCAGAAAGCCTTCGATACAACACTCCCAGACTGGTGTTTGTTGGGGGTCCAGTTCTGTTCTCACCCATGATGACTGCTGACTAGAAAAAGCCACATTCAGCCAACCCTGTCATCTTTTCTCTGCAATGAACAACACAAAGTGAATATCTAAACAAGCTGATTAAAGTCCATGAGAACCAGTTGAGCTGATTTAGTCTCTATTGTTAGCCGGAAGCAAACAGCCGTCCCGCTCACCTTCCCAGCTTCTGGCCTTCCCCTTCGAAGGCTTTGAAGGCCATCTTAGGTTTGGTGAAGTCCTCATCCCGGTGGTCCTCCATGTCCAGGTTGACCTGTCCTCCATGAGACTGCTGCCTGAGCTCCAGAGGAATCTCCCTGTGGGCCGAGCACCAAGGATTTTAACCTACCACAGTCTGTGATCTCAATCAGTCAACTCGCCAGCTTTCAAATGTTTCCCTTCAGTTGTTCTAGTCAGTACGACTTAAAACACACATCTTGTCTCCACTCACCCCCGTCTGATCGCCTCCAGGAAGTTGGCATTTCCAGGATCGTTGTAGTTCCTGAGCTCGCCGTCGTCCAGGCTGAAGCCCGTCTTCCACAGCTTGAGCACCACGTGGACCTGACACGGACGGAGACACACATCTTATTCTGCTGTACAGCTGCAGCCTCTCACTCACATTCTACTGAGTATTATTTTACTGAGTCATTTGATCAAATAAAAAACAAAACAACTCCAATCTCTCCTATCCACACCAGAACACACTTTTTTTTTTCCCAAACTCACTTTTTTAAGTTGTACTAATAATATCTACACAAACATATAATTCATGTGTTTTACATGTTACTTGAGACTCACATCCTGCCGACTGTTGGAGGCTTTTCTTTCTCCGGCCACGTAGGTGGACTCCTCCTCAGGAGCGGCTCCTAACCTGTAGCCTCCTCCAACAAAGGCCTAGGAGACAACAGCAAACGGAGGAATGAAACGATGGTTTCCACCAGCGCAGGAAAGAGCAGCTGACGTGGACCCTGGTCCGTCGCTGCTACCTGAGCTCTGCTGTGCTCTCCGGGGCCTCTCCCGCTGCGATCCAAAGGCACGGCTCCGTGTTCTTTGGCCCCCTTGAAAAGATCCTCCACCACTTCGTTGGAGCTCTTCTTCTTCGGAGGCCCGACGATCTGCTGGCCGCTGCGCTCCGACCCGCCTGCGAAAAACCTGCCGTGGCCAGAGGGAAGATGGTGAGCACGGTGCACCAAAAAAGACAAAGAATTACAACTTCTAGGCGCATGTCTGCAGTTTCTGCCTTTAAAGTGTATTGATGTACAGCAAGATTCACTTCATCATTATTGTTGGATGCATTAATTCAAATCAGACGGATGAGACACTGAGAGGAGGACTAGAAGACCAAACGTTCGCTCTGCTGCCGGCAGGAGAGTTCCAGGAAACACAAATCAAAACTTCCGACTGAGGAAAGTTTGTGATGAGCTGCAAGAAGTAATCGGCATTAATCAGGTCTGTGAGCAGGAAAGAAACTGCAGCTAAAAGGAAAGAGACAAGCAGGAAAGAGGAAACAGGTGTGTTACACACAATAATGTCA
Source organism: Parablennius parvicornis (assembly GCA_900302745.1). Taxonomy (NCBI): domain Eukaryota; kingdom Metazoa; phylum Chordata; class Actinopteri; order Blenniiformes; family Blenniidae; genus Parablennius; species Parablennius parvicornis. The sequence goes on along the minus strand of OMNM01062166.1, from coordinate 16,423 downwards.
TAAGGGCCAATAAAAGAATCCCCACTGATGATAACATTTCAAATGTAGTGACGCAACAACATACCATCAGGCCAACAGCATAATCAAACAAGTGAGTCAATAATTCTAGAAATGATCACATTGACGTAGCATTAAAAAGAAAACTTTGAAAATGTAACAACTGTTGGGGAAATGCCAGAATACTTTGGTTTTTGCATCGCTGAATATCCAGGTTTGTGGTTTGGCATCAAAAATGTTTAACAAATTGCAAAAGAATCAAAATTGAATTCTAAATCTGAAAATCGTTTAAAAAAATAGGAAAGGAAAAAATTCAGCCAATGATTTATTAAAACATAAATAAGGCTGCACTTGAAGGCATAATCATATTCATTCATTGAGGGGAGGAAAATACCCATGAGGTGGCATATCATGTTCTGCAGGATGAACTATAGAGGGTGCTCCCTGAGGTCACAACAAAGGTCAAGGTTGTCAACTCAACAGTGTTTGTCGCACCCAACTGGTTATTGCATTTTTGCAAGCCTTTTTAAGTTTGACGCATTTTTATCCTGATATCTCACATTCTGCCATCTAAATAAAAGATATGACAGCAGTTGTAGTTCTGTCCAAATAAAAGTGTTTGAAACATTCGCCTTGTTTTCTTCCATCTATAAATATTGTGATATGGTCATTTCTGTTTAGCTATTTATAATACATCTACTGACAATCGGTACCTATTACAAATCAGATTGACACATTACATAAATTCTAAGTAATCATATTAAATACTGCAAAGCGCTCAAACTCCACAGAAAGAGTCATGTTAAAGGTGAATTTTTACCTCATATTAGTTACTCCAAATAATGTAAAATAAACCCCAAAATGCTCAGAATTAATTTCTGCCAATCTAAGATTTGTGGGCTTCTGGAAGCCTTGAGCGTCTACCGCCCCCTTCAGGCCTCGATACCGATCACCTGAAATTCCCTCCTTAAAACTTGGCATGTCTGCTTCAGCCCCTCCCACTCTAATAAACTCCTGCACATTACACAGCATTCTCTAATATGGTTAAATGGTTCTCTTTTTTGTATTATTTTATAACCTTACTGCTTTCATTAAACAAGGCCAAACATGTGGTGTTGTTGTCCCTTCCTATAGGGAGAAAAGAACAAGGAAACCAAAGTAAAAGGAGGAGATGGAGACAGAACAGCAGGAAAATGAAGATGGACGAGAAGAAAAAAAATGTGAGAAAAAAAAATTATGTTTAGAGTGAAGCAAAGACATGCTCCTGGAGGAATCACAAAATCTTCACCAGAACTTCACAAAGTGGAAAAACATCTAAATAACGTCACCAATAAATGAGTTGCTGGATCTGAAGTTGAGTGTTAAGTCACATGTTATTTTTATTCATCATACCTGAAGATGCCTTAAAAGACTTTAGTTTACCCCAAAGTAAATTCATCTGAAGACTTCTGTGTGGACTTATTGAGACAGTGAAAAGCTTCAGTCCCACTACGCAGTCTGTGCTGCAGCAGGCCAGGACCGTGAGGCAAAGCACACACTGACCCGGTTCCACACAGAGAGTGCTGTTAAATGTAGGCGGGGTTGTGAATGGTGCAGGTAGATAACATCACACAACAGTAATCACAAGAGCAACGCGGAAGTTGCAGCCGCAGCTTTCTCAATGTGAGAAGCAGCATTCAGCTCCCACTGAATCTCGCCCTCACCTGTTAAGGCCTCCTCATGTGTTCATGTCCATGTGTGTCCGCTAGTACGCGCTAACGTCAAAATAGTCATCCACCCCCTTGCTGGAATGTCCGTGCGGACCTCTCTGGAGTGGACTGCGTGGACCTGGGCCGCACCGTACACGCCTTCTGCGCTTGCGCCAGAGCCGACTGGGCGCTTGTGTTTTGAGATCGTCTGTATCCCGATCTGAACAATCACAATTTTAAAGCAAATAAAGACAGCCAGAGGGCTCAGAACTCCTGGAGTGAAACATAAACTACTTTAGGAAAGGATGAAAACACCACAATAACAAATGGAAGTATTTTCGGGATCGCTAAGGAAAGCGACCTGCTGCCAGTCCAAAAGTGGAGCATGAAGGCAATCATGTACGTCCCCGCAGACACTCGCATACTTCTGCGTACCAGCGGACACTCGTGAACATGGTGGCATGAAGAAGCCTTTATGAAGAGAAGTGTATACACCGCTTAGGAACACCAGCGAGCAGAGTAGCGCCGACTTTTCAATAAACTTGAGTTAACTAAACAACCAATGAGCACAGAGAGGTGTATGTAAACAACAACGGGAGGGTTTAGGGCCGATGAGCTATTTAAATATTGCAGCTTGTCAAGAGTGATGACTGTCACGACCAATCAGACAGCTGCATTGTAGCTACTCCCTATGGAATTGTACTGATGTGCTGGGTACTTCAACAGAGGGGTGACGGAAAACTGTAAGCTTTTGGTTCAGATCTTTTAGCACCATCCACAACTTCTGCTGGTGGGAACGCATGAAAACCCGTTGCGTCAGAAACTGCGTAGTGGGACGAGACGAGATCCCCAGTTTACGAAGCTCAGGTGAGTGCACATGTTGCTTTAGATTAACTGCTTGGTGATCATGAGAGTTGTTGGGTTATCAAGGATTCCACTAGTGACTCTTATCCACGGTCAGTTCGGCGTCACCTCAGAGGCGTCCTGATCAAACAGGAAAAAGATGTTGGACAATAGTTCATTGTGGTTCCGGTTAATTCTTGGGTGAAAGCATTGTCCTGGTACTTTGATTTCTACGTGGGACCGATGTAATGAGTGTGTGACCTATGACGTCTGCATATTGGATGAAGGAGCTGCCGATTCCAGGAGGAGTAGCTGCCACTATTAAAGTGAAACTCCCAGAAGCTGAAGCCATCACACATTTTCATACAGCAGCAGAGAAAACGTACATCCTGCACAAGCTCCCTCAGTCCACTGCACTGGCAGCTCAATGCGATGACGCTGCAGAAAAACAACCAACTGGGTGAATAAATGAGGCGGGATTAGAAATAGTTTGGTGCATTCTGGAAAGACACAGTCACTCAGAGGAGGCACCGTCTGCAGAGAGAGGCACACACCTGCCAGTGTCCTTCTCTGCTCAGGCTTTAACCTCAGAGAGCGACGGCGGGGATGACAACGATCCTTCTCTGCACCATGGAAGCTTTTCTCCAACTCACTCTCGTGTTAGTCTATTGCTTGAACCACGAAAACAAAGTCAACACCTTTATTCTAATCCTGTCATTGTACACCTGCGTATGATACTTCATATTATTTCTGTTCATCATAAAGCAAAGAAATTGAAAGAAATTGAGTTTTCAGTAAGAGTATCCAGGTACAGATGAGATTCACCAGCAGGACTGTCTGTAACATGAACGTCTCTGCTTCTCACTTCTTTCCTGAGCTTGAAAACAAGCCAAAACCAGAAACCAAAAGCAATCTTCTCTTAACTGCCACGATGGCTCACCTTAACAAGCTGATTAAGTTGGTGTGTTTAACTATCCACATATAAAAGAGACAACAATGGAGTTTCCTGCAGAATGTTATCACAGCTTTAATGTCTGCTGACTGAACCAGACACACAGGACTATCAGCACCTGCCTCAAACTGAACTCCTCTCCATCGCAGGTGAAAACAAACTGTTTCGTGACACTGCAGAGCAGGAAGACCTGAGGAGCTGCTCTGAAATCACAGTCTGGGCTTCACGATACTGGTTAGAAGCAGATGGGAAGCTACTGCAAAGCTTTCAATACAACAACTATAAGGACAAAATGTTCACTGGCTGCCAAATATAAGACACAAACAACATATATTGATCACATGTGAGTGGTCATATTGTTTTGGCAGATCACGTTTCACATTCAGAATCACTTTATTCATCTCTGGGGGAAATTCTTTGCCAAAGCTCCAGAGAATGAAAATGATAATTTGTTAATATTAAAGTTACCCTACCAGAAAAACAAATGTTTTAAAATTTCCTTCCCATAAAAGGTTTGACTTCTGAAACAGATCATACCACCACACCAAAACAAGGCCATTGCCACTCATTTCCACTAGTTTATAATCCACAGTTCTAAATCTTTCACGTCACCGTCCAGACACCAGACACCAGACTGTTCATGTTTTACTAACTGACATCAACTTTTGGAATCCTGTCGCAAGGGTTTCTGGGATAGCAAAGATGGCGTCGCGGCAGCTCAAGTGAATCTATCATTTGACCGATTTAACCCAAAGAAAAGAAAACAGATTCTCATAGAAAGAGCAGTCAAGCCATGAGAAAAGTCTCAAATGTTGTGAAACTGATCGTTGATCGTTTTTCCAGTGTGAATGAAGACCTCGCGGGATCGAGTGAACAAACGAGATGTTGTGACACAATGCCTCGGGAATCCTTTCTCGAGTTTCCGTGACTGCAATATGTCTACAAACTGGGGATGTTCTGCAAATCTTCAATGGTGAAAATACGCGTTTGTAAGAGTGTAATGATGAATTACGCGTTAAACTCAGCAGTGATGGAGCAGCAGACCAGAATGAGCTTAACAAGCAAAACAACACACATCAAGGAGGATTTCTAGAGTCTTATTGCCACAGGAATGAAGGATCTTCTGTGGCGTTCTGTTGAGCACTTTGCTGGAATGAGTCTGTTGCTGAAGGAGCTCCTTCAATGTATCAATGAAATCACTGTAGAAGTGGAGTGAATCATTCTGTCCATCAACTCAAAGTCAACAAATTCTTCAAATTGCGTTGATTCTTCAGTAAAGACCTCAAATTTAAAAGGTATTTAAAAAGTTTAACAAGGTACCACAAGATCATTTTAAGAACTGAATGGTTTGTACGAGAGGAATACATACAATAAATGCCAAGTCAGCAAAATTATGGTGCAGAAAGTAAAGACTGTGGATTTTCAATAAAATATTTATAAGTGCAAAGACTGAGTGAGCTTGTATGAGAGTTTTGTCTGGTTCCTCCTCCATCCTCTCAGGTTAATCAGCGTCTCTGGTGTGGCCGTCGTTGTGAAAGCGAGCGTGTGCGACTTCATTTCTGTATGAACTCAATGTACATTGTTTGTTGGAGTTGGTCCGAGCTCCCTGCAACACTGCAATTGGATTAAGCAGTTTAGAAGATGGACGGATCACTTTGCATGACATAGTTCAGGGGTTGGCAACCTTCAACACTCAAACAGTCATTTGGACCTATCTCCCACTGAGTAGAATCCCCCTGCATTAATATTATCAAATCAGCGCATGTTTGCGGGAGTTTTTAGGACCACGCATGTGAGCATTGTGGCTTCAGTTGTTGTGTACATCCTGGTTCTTTAAGATTAAGTGAATAACTGAAACATTGTCTGTCTGTGGCAGTGAGCATGAAGCATCGTTCTTCCACATGTCTGCTGATTTGTAGTGACGATCATCACTCTCAACAAGTTTTTATATTAAAATATCTCTTCTGCCGTAAACCCTCGCGTTATTGTTCACATATGCTGCTTTACACACATTGGTTGTCTTGTTGACTGGGTTTATTGAAATGTGGATCTCCACAGTGCTGCTGTGTTCTGGGAATGTTCAGACGCTCCTCTCAGTAACAGGATAGGAGATTCAGCGGGAGATGGACACTGCGGTTCACAATGAGAAAGTTTTCCGCTGTCACACAGATAAAGAGAGCTCACAGCTTCGATGGCTGCAAGGAGCCGCCGAAAGCTCATGGCTTCGGACGGCTGTGGAGCTGATGACGCTGCAATTTCCGCATTCCTCATGCAACTTTTGTTGATGTTTTTTGTCATGCCTGCGTCGTTCACAGCAGAGGGACTAAAGAGTTGATAGTTATGTCCTGATGTATTGCACTGAGTGACGGTCATATGGTCCCATTCCAGCCAATAGCAACACAACAACAGTATGCTTCCTGCTTGTTAAGGATGAATGAAAACACAACAATTGGAATCAAGTATTTACCTCTGACCTTCCTCTTCATCACTCTCATCCTCAGCCTCATGCATCAGATCTCTGAAGGAGGTCACTCTGGGCTGACTGCTGGAGATGGAGATGGAGCATTGTGAACTTGTTACAAACCGAAGCCAGTGACACAGAAACAGAATAGAGGAGGAAAAACACAATATTGACTCAAGTGCTGGACTTTGCACTTAGTTTAAAAATGTGCCGTTAACAAAAGCAGAGCTGACCTGGGCCCTGCTGACCTGGACACAGAGGAGCCTCCCTCAGGCTGAGGGAGCGTCACAATGTCGTCATCAACGCCGTCCTCAAAGAAACTGGCGAGTGCGAGCTGAGTGAAAATAAAAACGGGATGTGAGCAGTGGAGCAACACTTCAGAAAAACAGCAGTGACATCAGCCCGCCACAGTACAGTATGTACTGCTGGTGGTTTCTTCATGTGCTGTAAATGATCCTGCCTGATTGAATAAAAACACTGTTGAATGTTATTTTCTAAGTCACGGAAATCCCTGAACTTGAGAGATGTCAGACAGGATGATTGGATTGTTTTTAGTTGTATGATTGAAAAGAAATGACTTGAAGGAATCGCTTTGCCTTCCATGATAGATCTTGTTTATACTTTGGCCTCCTCTCACAACTCTTTGTTCAGTTGCCTCTGAAAACATTATGGTGAAGACCAACACTGGTCATACACTCTAATTAACATACAAAAACCTTATAAATATATAATAGAAGCAGCCAGCAGTTTGCCATGTCAGCTCGAGATTATCAGTGCATATGGTAACTTTCTTTGTCTCAATCCAAGTTTGACACACTCACAGTAAGTATGGGATATCTGGCACTCCAACAGGGGCTCAAGGTGGGAAACCACTGGTCAGAAAGCTTTGTCATTCAAATAGGAGAGAAGGAAAGCGTAACTTTGGGTGCTGAGAAATCCCTGCAATTCTCTCAGACTTAATATTCACATCATTATGAAGTCCGTCAGGATAACCGGAGCAATGTTGATTTAAGAACATGTAGAAAGGCTCCTGAAAAAGTCTCTTCCCCCTTTTGGCTCGAACTGGTCCTGATCAGAGATCAATTATTAGGGTTTTCATCATAGTAAAAGTTAAACAAACGATAAAGAAAATTGTCCCTTTGTGTAACTAACACGTTCAGATTTGTCATTAAGTATTGATAACTAATGTATGTTGTCAATACTTAATACTTAATCAAAAACAAATCAAACACACAGCTTTTTAAAACCCCTTTAGAGTCTTTTGCTTTTCTGTCCACCTCCTCATATGAGCTTCACTTTCCAGAATAACATCGTTATAATCCGGAGTTACGAACTCAGCGCTAATGCTAACTAGCTCGACTGGTGGCTTTTGTTAGAACTGAAAAAACTGACTCCTCTGGCGGGGAAACGGCAGCTTCACCTTCCGGCAGTGTCCCGTAAGTCGGCGGCTCGGCCGCTCTGTTGTCGGTGACAAAAAGCCTCCGAGCCATTGTCAAAGAGTGACTTGCACATTTACCGGCATACCGGGCTAGTGTTAGCCCGGTCGGCTAACCCGGCTACACACGACAGGAAGTCGCAGGCGGCTTTATATCCCCCGCTGCCCACCACTCTGAGACTCCACGGCGGGTCGAAGCTCATAAGGAGCCGTACCTGTAAGTCCCACCCGGCAGACTCCAGGAAGAAGCGGGCCCGGTCCTCGTCCACATCGGTAACGGCTACGAACTCCCTCACGGACTCCTCTTGACTCGCCATTTTCAGTCGCTGCTCTGAATAAGAATCTGTTTCCACCTGTGGAAACAAAACCCAGAAAAAAGGTTCCTACCAGTATTTATTATACACCCGATAGAGGAACGAAACCAGCTCATTAAATATTGGTGAAATAAACAAAATATCACCATCATCGTTGCATAACTCACAAAATTAGGTAAATTTATTTTAAATGTATTTATTTATTTTGAAAAGCGTACACTTCTTTTTTTTCAGCAATGATCAAAACGTAGTTTTGCTCCCCTGTTACAGCTGAGCTGCATGTTGTTGCCCAGCAGAGGGGAGTGTTGACCATGTTACACCCGTGGTCCAGGAGGCTCCTGTCCTGGTTTAGATACCGTCATACTTCAGCATACCTGAACCAAATGTCATCACCAAACCCCCGAGAAAGCTCGATAAGGGATCAGATGTGTTACAATAGAGAAAACATGTAGGACAGGGTCCTCCACAAACCAAGATCAGACACTTTGGCATCATCATAAAACTACAAACCTGCTCAAACTTTCTCAAAGAAGACCTTCTATGATGCTTTTACGATTTTATTTTAAATTAAGTATTATGTGCAATCTTTTTGTAGTACGATCTGTTTGGAAAAACTTTATTGAGGATTGGTCAATGCCTTGAATTCATCCATAAACTACTGTGGCATGCAGCCACTCTTGTAATAATACTCACATCTTACACAGTATTACAGTTGGTACAATGTGTAAACACTCCTGATGAAAAACAAGAGGCTGTAAACCTCGTGAACCAAGAGAATGCATGCAACATTCTAAATTTCATGGAAAATATGGCTGTGCGACATCAAAAGTCTTTATGTTACGTCTCGCATCAAACAAGTTTTGGTCCTGAAGGGATAAGACCATGTTTATGATGGTGCAGTGTCCCCACTTAATGATTAAATAAATTAATAAATAAATAGATAACTGAATAAACAGATAAATACATAGATTGAAAAAATTCTGTTAACATTTGGAAGAGAGGAGATGTCTGGTTTTGGATTCTTCTTCTTTTTGAGGGAGTTTGATGCTCTGAATGCTTTCTGTTGATGAAATGAATGGATTGCAGGCTGGTTTTGTTTAGCACTCAAACTCTATTTACCATGAAGCCATGCAGCTGTGATGGAAACAGTTTATGATTTAACATAATCTTATTGAAATATGAAGGCCTCCCCTGAAAAATACATGTTCAAAACAGGGGTCTTCAATTTTTGGCTTGTGGGCCACATTTGGCAAACACAACTCCAAATTCCACCACGTGACTTCATATCAAAAAAATAGTATGGTATATAGTTTTAAAACCTTTTTATTTAAAGAATTTTTTTCTTGTGTAATTTCAATGATGAAAATCACTTCCATAAAAAAGAGCAAACTATGCTCAGTAAGAAGTATCACAATAAGTCAGGTAAAAATATTATTTTCCCCTCATTTTTATACATATAAAATATGAATAAAATATGAGCATACCTGTTAGTCATTGACATTTTTCCAATGAGATATATAAAGGTTTAATTATACTTCCAGGACAGACATGAAGTGCAGAAATTAGACGTGCGGAATTAACATGACAGAACGTCTGTGCCTTTTAGGCTACATTTACACTGTCAATGTAAGATGACCCAATTAAATTTTTTTTCTGCTCTGATGTGGCACAGACTAGATTTGCTATTGGACAGTGTGACCAGGAAAAAGACTCATTCATTCAAATATTTTGAGATCAGATACAGGACTCATTCATATGTAGAAATAAAAGAGATATGAATCGGCCATACGTCAAATGTGACCGCATTGTAACAAGGCTGATCGAATTCTCTGCAACATTGAGGATGTTGCAGACATCTGCAACATCCTCAAATGTGTGACCATCTATCTTAATTTGTCACATAATACATAGCAAAGAAATAAGAAGCATGGAGGCTATCTGACAGCAGGAACATCCAACACAGTGGTCAGTTGAGGAGGTCACACGCCTGCTCAGTATTTGGGGAGAGGAGAAGCATATGCATAAGATGCAATTATGGCCCTTTTTTCCCCAAAATAAAACAGGAAGTGCTCAAACTGAAAGAGGCTCGTTTCAGTGTTGGGTAAGAAATACAATCCTACTCGTCACTGGAACAAGTCCTGACCTGACGGAGCCTTGTCAGATGTGTAAGCTGCATCCCATCAATCAGAGATGCGTTCTTATCTCTTCTTTAGTATCTGCAACAGAGCATCAGTGCTCTCTGAAAAGAATCTCAACTTTTGGCCATCTGATCTTTGTCACTGAGTGATTACAGTATCACTACAACAAACCCTATAAATCTGTGGAATTCACAACAAACAGAACCCTGTGAAAGAAACCCAACAGCAGAAACTGAACTACCTTACTGAGACTCATGACTTCCCAGAAGACTGTACAGTCCTGTAGTGATCATCAAGAAGTCACGAGTTCCAGTCCAGCTGCATGTTCTTCCTGTGTGTTTGTGCGTGTGTGGACAGAGCAAGAGAAACAGGCTGATGTGATGTTGTCTGTCAGAAGCTGTGAGAAGATGAGCTGCTGCATTCCGTACAAGTTTCAGGTCAGAGACAGATTTTTGCTTTTGTTCTCATCATAATGCAGCGATGGGGTTTTAAGCAGGTTTGGATGAGTTTGGACTGCTGCTCTGAAGACTTCTTCTTTGACTCCCCATGTGTTCCAATAACTTGATGTTTTTCTCCTTCCTGCAGTGTGTATTCTGCCCTGCAGTCATTACTCTCTTCTTCAGTCTGTACTATCTTCTACAGGCTGTTCTCTCTTACAGTCTGTACTCTCTCCTACAGTCTGTTCTCTCTCGTACAGTCTGTACTCTCTCCTACAGTCTGTACTCTCTCCTACAGTCTGTACTCTCTTCTGCAGTCTGTACTCTCTCCTACAGTCTGTACTCTCTCCTACAGTCTGTACTCTCTCCTACAGTCTGTACTCTCTCCTACAGTCTGTACTCTCTCCTACAGTCTGTACTCTCTTCTGCAGTCTGTACTCCCCCTACAGTCTGTACTCTCTCTTACAGTCTGTACTCTCTCCTACAGTCTGTACTCTCTTCTGCAGTCTGTACTCTACACTGTAAAAAAAAGTCTGTAGATTTAACAGTGTAAAACTGTCAAACCATGACAGTAAAACTTTGTTAACTTTAAAACAGTTTCATAGTGTTGATATAACAATTAACCACTGTAAGTGAGTAACTCAGAAAAAAAACTGTATTCCTTATATTTTCTCTACTGAAAAATTACATTTGAATATTGTTTCAGTTTTTTTTAACAACAAAATGCCGTAAAATGTAAAACAATTAATACTGTGATTTATGCCTTCATTTCTCGAAAAGAATACAATTTTTCACAGTTAAATTTACTTATGATTGTACGGATAACAAGGAAATGCCGTAAAATGTATATCAAGTGAAATTGTAATTTTTGCATTTATGTGATGTAAAAAATACAGTTTGTTCCTATCAACTTGATATAATTTTTGTGTTAAACACAGGCATATGCTTAAATATTCATGATAAATATAACCACAAATTGCATATATACCATTGCTAAAAATATATAATGTATATGGAATCTTAAATATATAACTTAATGAAAAATTCTGTAATAATTATAATGGGTCATGTTGCAGTTTTCAGATTCATTTCTGATGAAGAATGCATTTACTATTCTAATACCATTGTCCTGATAAAAGAACTATGCCACATAATTGCCACATAGGCGGAGCAATAGTTAGCGCTTCAGAGTGAAAGGGTCCAAATTCAAATACCAGCTGGGGCTTTCTGTGGGAAATTTGCATTTTGTGTGTATGGGTGTCCTCCAGGTTCTCTAGTTTTCTCCCACAGTCCAAAAAAATGCACCAGGGGTCCCTGAGTAAGGTCCCTGAACCCCATTAGCTCCCCAGAGTGCCATAATGTTGCTGCCCATGGATAGCTCAATTCGGTAAAGAAAGTTTTTCAAGGGAATTAAAAAAATATGATACTTCTAAAGTGGATTTCATTTGTATAACACTTTTCAGTGTCTTGTTCAAGATCAGCTTGACATGTGGAGGTCTGAACATGCAACCTCCTGGTTGGGAGATGACCACTCTACCAACAGAGCCACAGCATGCACATTAAGCTTCTCCACTGTAAACAAACACAACAGAAGAGATGACTCATTAAGTGACATTGTGGAAAGGGTTGTGGGGTTATAAGGCCTAAAGGTAGGGTGATAACATCATTGTTTTTAGCAAATGTGCATCTTGTTTGTCCACACTTGCTTGTCCAATTTTACAATGTTGAGGCCGTATTTTCAAAATCTTATTTTGAAACTTCTTAAATCTGTAACTCCTTCTCAAAACAACGCTGTTTTCAAGCTCCTAAAGCGATGCACGGATGATCTGCCAAAAACGGAGCATTTGCATGAAACAACATTGTCATGTGGACAGAGCCTAAGGCTGGACCAAGGGGCCCCCTTGTATTTATTGTATAAATCATTAATCCCATATTTATTTTGAGTGGGCTGGACATGTAAAATAGTAATAGATTAGCCTTTGAATTGAAACTGTCATTGTACAAAGTATAATGGTACTGAGAGTATAACTATTTGCTGGTTCGGCGGACCATATTGGAGCCTCTTCAGGGCCAGTTTTGGGCCACAGGCCTTTTGTTTAACACCCCTGATAAACACCTTTTAGGGTATTGTGATACTTAAATGTTGTTTGTGATCACTTACATTTTCATGTGTGTGAGGGGGGGTGTGAGGGCCTCAAGAGGTAAATTGAATGTATGGAGGTAAAAAAATTATTTCAATAGTATTTTAAAACATGTCATTTTATAAGAGTTTCAGAACATGATAGTAAAAACTCCTTTTATCATGTTCAAGTGTAGCTAAACCGATTAAGTTTCATTCCCTCTAAAATTGGAAGTTGATTTACAGTGTGACTAAAATTTAAACTGGTCAATCAGAGCGTTGCACGTGACCAATCAGTTACCCCCAGACACTCGAGTCGAGACTGTTTTTTTTCCCTGGCTATCGACTGACTCCAGTGTTGAAGTCCACGGAGGAGGAGTTCTATCAGCGGCTTGCCTCGTGAATTGGCCTCGTCACAGAATTTGTCTTCAGTATCTCAGTAAGTAATTCAACATAAGTTAAAATCTCTGTTTGAATTGCGTTTATTCGGTTGATGGAGAGGGTTACATTACAGACAGGTAGCATTATGTCAGCACCCTCAACAATGTAGCTACTTTATAAGCTCATAAACCCGTGGAAACGTACATGTCCAGGAATGTTTAGGAGGCACGAGTGTATTATCTTCTTGCTTGCTGCCTGCTGTTTGGCTGCTTTTTACATGCAGGTTTGCCTGCTCTTAGCATCAAGCTAAAGCGGGAACAGACAGAAGCCTCTGCTTTTTTAACCGCAGGTTTATCCGCGCTTGGCATCACGCTAAGGCTAAAGCGAAAGCTAAAGCGGGAACAGACACCTGCTATAGTTTTGCCTCTGCTGAGTTATCCACAGATAGTGCAGATTGTGAATAAAACTTTGGTATTTCGTGTAGATGCATTCTTGCAACATATGTGGAGAAAGCATTCAGTCTGTAAAAGCTTATGTTTTGCATTGCAAACTGCATCGCAATGAACCCAGATGTATTTTCAAGTGTGTTGGAACAAATTGTAAGCAGGTTTTTTCTGGATATACAGCTTTAAAGTCACACTTCAATCGCCATCATAACACTAAGTACACAATTTACTCAGGATGTGACTGTAACGCCGTTACAATGCACCATTTCACTTTGTGACCGAGAGTATGAGGGGGCCAAGTCATTGATTGCACACTTAAAGGAGCACATGGCAGAAGGGCATCATGTATGCCCAGGGAGGGGATGTAAAAGTGTGTTCACTGCAAAAGCCTCATTCACCTCTCACATGTCCAGAAAACATAAACACTGGTCAGAAAATGTGATCTGTGCATCAATTAACGATCCTCAGTGCAACAGTCCCACAACAAGCACTACCATACAGGGAGCTGCCAATGTGTCAGATGCTGAAGACAGTTGGTGATGAGTCTCTTTTCAGTGACCTGTATCTGAGAAATATATGTATGTTTTACATAAAACTCCATGGACAGCATCTTCTGCCAGTGTCTACTATTTAAAATATTGTTGAAGAAATGCAGAATATACATGAGTTGGGACAGACATATACTTTGAATCAACTTAACTTGCTTCTGAAAGATATGGCAATTTCGGATGAAGTTGTTGAAAAAAATCGGTGACACAATTAAACAATCAGACTTAGTCACAACTTGCCACACAGGGCCCATGAGAACTGCATATTTGAGAGGCCAGTGCTTTAAAGACCTGTTCAAATATGTGGAGCCCAAAAAAGTGTTTTTGGGCATAGATGAGAACAGGACAGAGAGGTGTGCCTATTATAGTCCTGTGCTCCAAACCTTAAAGGGGATGCTGGAGTCCGGTTTTTGGCAGGGCCTAATGTCAGTGGATTCTAATGATGTTTCCAAAACAGATGCTTTCTCTGACAGTTGTGATGGTAAGGTGTTTCTGTCAAACACATATTTTAAGGAAAATCCAAGTTGTCTCAAGTTGGTTTTATACCAGGATGCTTTTGAAGTTGTGAACCCATTGGGTTCTGCTAAAAAGAAACACAGGGTTTTGGCAGTGTATTTCTCTCTACTCAATATGCACCCCCATGTACAATCAAATGTTGACCACATGCAACTGGTTTTATTGTGTAGAGAGAGGGATTTCAAGGAATTTTGACATGCCAAGGTTTTTAATGAACTGCTTGCTGATCTCAAACAACTGGAAGAAAATGGGTTAACAATTTGAGATGAACCTGTAGTAAAGGGAGCACTCTACTGCATTGCTGGAGATAACCTGGGATCTCACACCATTGGTGGTTTTACAGAAAATTTCAGTTCATCTGAGTACTTCTGCAGATATTGTCTGATTTCAAGGTGCAAGTCCTAATATCCTTGGACTGGAGCGAACTCCAGAAACATACAAACGTGCCATTGAGAAGCTGGAGACAGAGGATGCTCCACAAGTGCAAGGAATAAAGTTCAAGTTGGTATTTAATACACTACAAAACTTTGATGTGTGTTCACCCCGCATGCCCCCCTGCCTTGGTCATGACATCTTTGAGGGTGTGCTCTCGTACGATGGTGCTCTTTACTTCAAGTACTTCATCAAAAAAAAGAAATGGTTCACCTACACAACTTTGAACAGACGAATCAAGCAGTTTAAATTCAAAGCAGCAGATGCTTGCTCCAAACCTTGTGAGGTCAGTCCTCAAACACTGAAACTGAGTGGACAGGCAGTCCAAAATTGGAACTTCTTGAGACTGCTGCCTCTGATATTTGGAGACAAAGTGCAGGATGCCTTAGATGAGGTGTGGCAGTTAATTTTGCAGCTTAAGGACATTGTTGACCTGGTCAGCAAATTTCCAAGGCTCAGGTTGCTTATCTCAATGCACTCATCCAAGAATATTTGGAAATCACGAAGGCACTATTTCCAAAGTTGAGTTCCTGTGTTTTGAGAGCAAACACATTTACTTCAAAAGATGTATAAGACATGTGAAGAATTTCAAAAATCTGTGTATGACTCTTTCTGAGAAACATCAGATGTTTCAGGCCTTTCTTTCTGCAGGGTCTGTGAGTCCTCCAGCCTTGCAAATAAAAGGTGCCTCCCCGTTTTAATCAGAACTTTACAGTGAGGACGTTAAAGGCACTGTCCTCCATTTTGGCTTCACTGACAGAAATACAACAATCCCTGTTGATGTGCAGTAAAATGGGATTGTTTACAGGAAGGGTCAATTTGTTGTCACTGAGAATGACGACTCGGTTGAGTGTAGTGAAATCATCCTCATTCTCGTGAAAGATGATTGTGCACATTTTCTGATGAGAATGCATGATGGGGAATTTCTTTCAAACTACCACATGTACAGTGTAAAAAAAGACAGTGGAAGATTAGAATACAGACTTGTTGGTCAATCAATCATTCAATCAACTTTTATTTGTAAAGCGCTTAATCATATCAGCAGACATTTCAAAATGCTATAACACAAGAGAAGACACAGAACCCAACTAAACCCCTCCAAAGCAGAGGCAAATTGCCACAGTGGCAATGGGAGAGTGAAAACCCTCAGCAATCTAGACCTAAGGCAGCTTAGTTTAGTGGTCCTATTTTTGTTAATTGTTAATTTGTTTATTTATTTCCCTAGTTATAGGTTTTATTATAAGCTTTGTCGAAAATAAAGGTTTTTGGTCTACTCTTGGATAAGCTTTGTCGATGAGGAAGGTTTTTAGTCTACTTTTGAATAAGGTAATGGTTTCTGCCCCTCGGACTGAGGCTGGAAAGTGGTTCCACAGTAAAGGAGCCATATAGCTGAAAATTCTGCCTCCTGTTCTACTCTTATGGACTTGACGGGTTACCAGCAGTCCTGCATCCTCAGAGCGAAGAGCTGGTGGAGGGTGGTACACTTCTAGGAGTTCATTAATGTAGGACGAACCCTGTTGATGAAGAGTTTTATAGGTGATCAAAAGGATCTTAAACTGTATTCTGGATTTTATTGGAAGCCAATGTAAGGTTGGCAGCACTGGAGAGATGTGCTCTCTCCTTCCAGTTCTAGTTAGTAAACGTGCAGCAGCATTCTGGACTAGCTGGAGGATCCTAACAGAGGAGTTTAGACATCCTGACAATAGGGAGTTACAA
>OMNM01062160.1:0-19710 GCA_900302745.1 Parablennius parvicornis | reverse complement strand
GGTTTGTAAAGCTGCAGGCGTGGTTGTAGTTGGTGGGGTTGGTACTGTTGCAGGTGTGGTTGCAGTTGGTGGGGTTTGTACTGTTGCAGGGTTTGTGGTTGTAGGTGGTGGGGTTTGTACTGTTGCAGGTGTTGTGGTTGTAGGTGGTGGGGTTTGTACTGCTGCAGGTGTTGTGGTTGTAGCTGGTGGGGTTTGTACTGCTGCAGGTGTTGTGGTTGTAGCTGGTGGGGTTTGTACTGCTGCAGGTGTTGTGGTTGTAGTTGGTGGGGTTTGTACTGTTGCGGGTGTTGTGGTTGTAGCTGGTGGGGTTTGTACTGCTGCAGGTGTTGTGGTTGTAGCTGGTGGGGTTTGTACTGCTGCAGGTGTTGTGGTTGTGGGTGGTGGCGTGGTGGATGTTGTACTGTTGCTTCCCAAATTTGCTGCTGCAGTAGTTGTGCTGTTGCTTCCTGGGGTTGAAGCTGTTGTACTGTTACTTTCTAAGGTTGTAGCGATAGTACTGTTGTTTTCTAATGTAGCTGTTGTGATGTTACTTTCTAATATTGCAGCTGTTGTACTGTTGTTTTCTATGGTTGTAGCAGTTGTGCTGTTGCTTTGTAGTGCTGTAGCTGTTGTACTATTGTTTTCCATGGTTGTTGCCAATGTGCTGTTGTTTTCTAAGGCTGTAGCTGTTGTACTATTGTTTTCCATGGTTGTTGCCAATGTGCTGTTGTTTTCTAAGGCTGTAGCTGTTGTCCTGTTGCTTTCAAGAGTTGTAGTTGAAGCTGTTGTGCTGTTGTTTTCTAATGTTGTAGCGTTTGTGCTGTTGCTTTCTCTTGTTGGAGCTGTTGTTGTGTTGCTTTCTAACATGGCAGCAGTTGTGCTGTTGCTTTCTAAGGTTGTTGCTGCAGTTGTGATATTTTTTTCTATCGTTGTTGCTGTGGTTGATTTGGGTGGTTCATTAGGTCTTCCCATGGAAGACACACACTCCTCCAGATTTTGCTGAAACACTTGTTCAAGCTGAGAAGAACAAACGACCAAACAACAACAAAGTTAATTGTATACATTCACTCTACATTGGACATCATGCATTAAATTCAATTAAGTGTAACTTCTTTCACAACATACCCAGGCAATAATTTCAGATTCATTCTTCTCTTGTCCAGTGATGTCCACAACAATGTTCAAAGTGTAAAAAACTACCAAAGAAACAGAAACACCTTTTAAAATTCACCAAATCAATGTTGTAGAGGGTTCAACATCATACCCTGAAATGAAAGCCAGGGGAGGAGAACTCAGGCTAAAACAAAGGTTTCTACTGATATATTAGAAGAGGAGATGTCTTTTTTTGTTTTTTTTTATACCTGAGGTCTGAATACTTGTTGGGGAAGAGGAAGGAGCAGCAGTGGTGTTATCACAGGATGCCTGACCTGAATAAAAAATCAAAAGATTACAAAGACATTAAAATATCAATCTAATTATTCAGTTTCATTATTATCTCTCGGACATCGTTATTCTGACACTAAACTTTATGGCAGCTTTCAAGTTGTTGTCATGAACCTTTTACACGTCGACACTTTCATTGCTGGTAAATCATAATTTCAACACTGAACAAACACCATTATTGAAGAAACAAATCTGGTGCCTTTGAGATCATTGCTATCTAACACAGCCTGTGTGCTTACTGAATTTTTAAGGTGTGGTAGTGATCATTTTACTTGTCACATAATAAAGCTATCAGAGGGCTGTGAGTACAGCGGATGCTCAGCAACATCTCTGCCTGTGTGCCTGTTAAACCTTTAATGCCCTAAAACAACTGAAAACTCAAAATTACAGTCATTACACATTTTAGATATTACTTCACCATTAGTGGATACACATAAATTACTTGTTTCACATAGTTCCAGATCAAACTTGGAACACCAAACAACATAAAAACATCAATTGTGTTAATTTAAGACTGGATTTATGTATAATTTAAATAATGAAAACAAGACAATCTTCTGAATGTGTTCTCACAAATATGAAGTCATATCTGGTTCTTTGTCATATTTTCCACAGTCGGAAGGCAATAGCTTTTTGAATTTTTCTGACAGAGTCGACAAACAAGTTACAGGGCACATTAGAGAGGAACGTAACCCCTTCATGTGTTCATGTGCATGCCAGACATTGCTGTTCATAAATAGAAGGACAGAGTTGCAGGTCAAGATCTAGTAACCAGGTGACAGACTCTATTGTCTACTGACAAAGTTGTCATAGCTAATGTTAGAACTTACCTGCCAGGAGGATGGATAGGAGGAGAATCTGCAACCAGGGTTGGTGACAGACAAGAGAACCTCGCTTCTTCACTCTGCAATGCAACAAATACTGGTATTTAAGTACTTCCATTTCAGGCATGTTTATTGAATCTAAAAAAAACCAACCCATTTTAAAAGTCATTTAATTGACAGTTTGCAGATGACCGAGTATGAATGAGTCAGAGAGGAAAAATATCCCCAGTGACATGGTTGCATCTTTTAATCACACCCATGGTATAAATGCTGAAACTATGTAATTATATGTTTAAGTCTCAACGCAGTGGAAAAGTTTTTGGTTTTGATTTTATCCTGAAATTTTCCCAAAAGACAATATTGATAACAAATCACTTGTCTTAATATTTCCAAGACTGTAAGTACAATATAACAGAACAAACAACTTTCTACCAGCGATGGAAAAGTACGCATGTCAAAGTTCATAGTGTTCAGCATACAGATACATTTCAGTTCCCATAAACAAATGTTTGATGGATTAATAGGTTTTGTCAGATTTGAAACAACGTTGTACTTAATCTTGCTGTTCTTACATTATGATGTACCAGAATTACAAGACAAATAGAAAAGGTGAACAATTTCAGTTTGTAGACACGTCCACAGTGAAATAATTCATTTTGGAATACTCGGTCTGAGGAAGCAACATTAAATCAAAGTTTTGTTTGTGGTTTATCAGACACCTTAGATCTTGTTGTCCTATAATATCATTGAGTTTTTTTAAAAAAAAAACAGGTACAATCTGATATGATTAAACACTCTAAATGTGTTAGTGACAGAAAGAAATATGTAAGTAGATACTATTGCACAAGGATATACAATAAGCATACATACGGGTGTATAAATTAAAAACAACAATAAAAACAAGATCAATAGATCGACAGTTTTTAAATCAGATCCAACGAGTGTTTCTCGAATGACTTGTGCGTTCTATTACATAAAAGAAGCTATGTCACCACCAGCATCACTTTACCTGACAGAAGGCGCGAACATGTGTAAACACGAAAATCCACCTGAAAAAATCCAGCAGGCTTTCATGGTGGTGTCTTCATATTCTGGGGACATACCTCCCCATAAACAAAATCCAAACACGCTAAGTCCACACACATCACAAGCACTATGTCTCGACGGATACAAAGCTGCTGCGGGCCGCATGCTCTGTAGGCTCACATTAACTTTCACATGCTTTCTCAATAGCTGAGCAACATGGCACTCCCCTGAAACGTCAATCTCAACAGGTGGACGTCACTCACATTCCCCAAAGATCTACTAAGTCTTGTTTAACAGCTACCTTCCACATTAGGAGGAAACACTGTGAAACCAAAGCAGAACAGCTTTCTAGACTGATTAAACATTAAGAACACAGCAGGATTTCTGAAGTGGGCTTATGGGAAGTAAACAGAATTGGTAGTTTCTTTTTTGTTTGTTTGTCTGTAAAGGTGCGCCTCAGGGTGTGTCCCAAGCTCAAAGAAGTTTGAGATATATTGTTTTAAGAAGAGATCATGCGTCATAGTACAGCGGAGACCTCATTCTAAGTGCTTAGCACCATGGACTTTCCACTCATGTTCCTTAATTAATGGAAGTTTAATAAAGTGTATTTACTAAGGCAAACATGGCATTAAAGGCAGTCACTGCCTGACAGTGAGTGTGAGCACTGACACATTTATTGCAAGTGAATAAAGGACACAATGAAAATGACAAGCAGGTGCACCTTAAAGTTTTTTTCTCTTTTGTTCCAGTGGAGCAGGCGCAAAAGAGGCAGCGGGGTAAAAAGAGGAATGAAAAGACAAAGCAAGTGCGGAATGTTCAGGATGGATATTAGTCAAAAAGTCATTGAAAACCTGTAACATTTGTTATATCTGCGACGTCACATTCAAAACAGTTTATCTCTATTAATCTATAACGTAATGCACTGATCTCCTCTCCTTTTACCAACATTGCATATCACCAATTTCATGTGTCTTTCACCTGCGGTCTGTGCTCTCTCCTCTCTGTCCTTTCTCTCTGTAAAGATGATACAGTATGTGATTCTCGCCTCATTAACTTAGCAATGCAGAAATGTCTGATGCCAACTTGTATGCTCACTCTCCTATCCTTTTCTCTCTTACTATCCTCTATTGTTTAACCAATAGCGCCGATTATATGCAAATTTGTTCAAAGAGAACATAAACATAGCAGAATCTTTGTTTCATTAGAGATGATTGATTGATAATGGGAAATCTATCTTCAAAGATTTCTTTGTGGTAAAAGGGAAGTTTTCTTTTACAGTGTTTCTTTTACAGTGTTACAGAGGTTTTCTATGTGTATATTTTGATATAACAGTGCCACGATATGACATTCCCCTCTGAGATTAATAATGTATTTCTATTGTATTCTATCATTCAGGGAGTGAATTGGCTTCCTGCAATCTCTCTGTTTTTATTCTATCCTTTTCTCTCTTAATACTGGTCATTAGTTATCACAGTAGGACTGACCACAGTGGATTATCTAACAATAGGTTTTTATTTTGGTTAAATAGCAGTGCATGTCTCTGAACTGCATTATAGGTAAAAATAGGTCTTTGCAGATAGTGTGTTGCACTTCAGCTCTGAGCCATGTTGTTTTCTATGCATTATCTCATTCATCCACCAGATGTCTCCAGTATGTCAGTCCCTCGTCTCCCACTCTTCCTCTGTTACACAATCAGCTCACTTGCTTTCAATGAACTTATCAGTCCTGCATCAATTCCACCAGCAACATAGTTATTATAAGTTTTTGTACATTTAGTTCCCCTGTTTTTCCCTGCTTTTTTGCTTTCTCTGTCTTTTTGTTCATTGGTGTAGCTCCTGCCAATATGTGCTTTACTACCTGTTAGTTCAGTGGATCAACAAGTCAACACAGTTTCTGCCAGCTTTCTACACTATTGTTTTCTCTGTGTGCATTTGTCTGAAGTCATTGTCTAATACATGTATTCTGATCGTTGGTGTCAGATAGCAGACAGCCGCACTGACAATACAAGGATAAACACGAGAAGCAAATTCCCCCTTTGTTGAGTCAGACTTCCACGTATTAAAGCAGACTACAGCCACTGTGCTTAACCTTTGTAGGGATATTTTGTAGATGGGACACACGTGACACATTGTCTTGTTAAAGAAAATTGTTTCAAAAAAACAAAAGCAAGACCCAAAACAATTCAATGTGTTTCTTCAACTCATATCAATTGGTTTTCTCACCATTAACTGTAATCTTCTTTTAAACTTAAAGCTGATACCTTATGATGCTGAGCTTGTTGATGGCTTTCTGTTATATATAGTGTACCTGTTGTATTAAAATTTTATTAATTGTTAATTCATCTCTGCAGTAATTAGAATTGTTTTTAACAATACTTTGAAATTGAGAACCATTTGAAAAGAAGTCATATTTCATGTTTCATATTAGCGTTTGAAGGATGAATGTTTATGGCATTTAGTGCAGTGTACCCATGTTATGTCTTGCGAATATACCTGCTTATAGTTTTCCACTTTTACTGATTACCAGACTTAAAAACCAGAAAGAAAATGATTGATGACAGTTGAAACAACACCACAAATAAAAACATAAATATAATGTCTTTTGCATAAATTTATTTTTTCAGATGTTTTATGGTGTTTCAAGAAATTATTTTATGTCGCACAAAATACTGAAATATGATTGTGAAACTGTGAATATAACACCTCATCTTAGAAAACAGGCATGCCAAAAACTCACAGAAATAGTCTCAACAATACCAGACATTATGGTTCTTTTTACCCAGGTCAGCACTGAACCCTTTGGAGGTGTAGACATCATGAGAGATATTGATCGGTGCAAACATGAGATGATGTCTCATCAGAGGAATGTCATTTCTTTGTCCATGAACATTTTTTTTTGTACCTCTGAAACTAACAAAAACAGTCAAGAAAAGAATACGGTTTCTTCTGCTGCACAGTTTGTTTTTTTCACTATGCATATAAGCTCCAGTAGATGATGTTGAAGAGCAGGTAAGCCAGGGGAAATAACACTCTGGAGTACGAGTCAATCATGTAGCTGTTGCTCATGATGAAGCTGAGGTTCTGTTTCAACGGGTGCCTGCGGCGTAACCTGGTGCCTTCTGTGGGTCCAGAGATGGTCGAGTTTCGAGACTGCGTGTTCCTCTCTGTATTTGGGGTGCTGGCCGCATCGGCAAATGACGTCAGGTCAATTTCATTGTCATGGAAACAGCCGTCGAAAACCATTGCCTGAGTTGTTGCGTTGTATGAGCTGGGGAGCTGCAGCAGCAGAGAGGAGTAGAGCAGATGTTGTCAGACTTTGACGAAACGCCAGATGGTCGCATATTGGTTTCTGCGGGTCAGAAAGGTTGCACAGTGGTTTAAAAAGACAGCACAGGCCACAAAATGTGAATATGAATGACCTTTGCCCTCTTCAGCTTCTTCATTTCCTCCACGGTGGTGAAGTAGTTGACGGCGGCGTACTCGATGACTGTCAGAAAGACAAACAAGAAGCTTGCCCACAAGTAAATGTCCACGGCTTTGACGTAAGACACCTGCGGCATAGAGGCTGAGACACCGGTGATGATAGTGGACATCGTCAGAACCGTGGTGATACCTGGATACAGAGAGTATTAAAACCACTGCTTCTCAAACACAATTAATGTGTTTTACAACAGTGAACATACCTCGTAACCTCATTGTAACAATGAGATTAGTTGAATGAAAACATAAAGTACTTCTGAGACATTTTATACTTCTAAATAATGTTTCCTAAATTGTGTTAGTGCAACATATGAGTGAAGAACTCATTCGACTGTTCGACTGCACATGCTCAGGAGCTCCTTAAAAACATTGTTAACACTGGACAGGACGTGAAACAAGGACATTTCATCACCCTGTTGAATATTCTGAATACTACACCATCACCTTGAGAAATGGCCACTATTGCCTTTATGATAGCCAAAGGTGAAATATATTTATCTACATTAAACATTAAAAAGTATTACAAACGTAATACATGTTAATCTACAAGATTTTTGCTCATTTGAATGGTGTTATCATAGGGATCCTACATTTTTGGACCTTTTCTTAGACTCTCAAAATTTCTGCTGCTATGTTGGACTTAAAAGAAACAAAGAAAAGCTGATATTTATTGATAACTAACTGCATATCTTACAGAATTTAATTAGAAGCTGCAGAAAACTTTTGAAGTGACAGAAACATTGGAAAGAAATTTTTGTAATTAATAATCATTGATTAAAAAAGAAAAGAGTAATCTGATGAAAAACTAACTTCATTAAAAAAACAAAAATTGTACTTTTATTATTAGGAAAGCCACTGTTTTTGGCATAGCTCATGAAATATATACAATATATTTCTATTTCAGGTGGCAAGTGTATTTTATTTCAACCAAAACAGCCCAAAAAATTGAAGAGTAAATATGTGTGTTGTTTTGAAATATCCTAAAAAGGATGAAATTGTTGAATTTCAGGTTAATGAGCGGACCTGGAAAATGCCGAATGTGACGCTTGTATCATAATTTGACAGATTGCTCAGAATGATGGACTTCATGAGGTGATCAGGCTTCTTTCTGTGTGGGGGTCACTGTACCTAGCTAAAAAAAAAAAAGACACTTTGAAGTTATAATCTTTAAATTAAAGGTTTTTGAATGGTTAAAACGAGTCTCTTTGTGAAGCAGCTATATGTTTAATTTTAGCTTTAGCTTCAAACAGACTTGAAAATGTCAAAATATTGCTGCACTTTTTGTGCTGTTTCTGTATTATTTTCTAACAATGTAAGTTCAAGCTATTGATAAAAACACTTTTTCAAGTAATTTTTGACATAGATATCTTTTTTCAGGTTACTGTCAGAACATCATGTGTTATTGGCCTTATTGCTTCATCGTTTCAATACCCAGAGAGACACGGGCAGGTACGGCCCTCCTGTCTATCCAGAAAGACACCCAGGACAGCATGACCATCAGCATGGTGGGAAAGTACGTCTGAAGCATGAAGAAGAAGATATGTCTCCTTAAAATGAAGTTTATGTAGAGCCGGTTGTACCAACCTGAAACAGAGATGGACAGACAGAGAGTGGAGGCGGAGCCGGCAGAGGGGCAACAGCAAGTCGCAGAAAAAAACAAGACTACTGTATCACTCTGGGAAATGTTAGGAAAATAACATCCCAAATAACATTGCATAAGCTATGAATCTAAAAAAGTACAAGATGAACCTACAGCAAGAACCTAGATCTCAGACGAGAAAGTGATTATTTTCTAGAGCAGATTTATCTAGAGCTGAAGTTATATAACATCCTCTTGGAGCTGATAGGTCCCCACAAGATTATTTAATTCTGAGATGAAAATCCCCTGGCTGCTTCTTTAGTTTTCTTCTGAGAACGTGACGCCACAAACAAGCATGTTTTTTTTTTTTTTGCTAAAAGATGTGGGCTTGTTGGTCATTCAGCTTTAAAAATACATAAATTAATGAAGCATTTAATCCCTGTGAAGCAGTTCTACTCTACATTTTACACTGGAAATAAGTAGCTTTAAGGCAAATATGGAGAATGGTGTCATTTGTCAGACATTTTCATCGATTATAGATGTTAAGTTAATATTTTCAGAATTAATAAACTGTGATGAACTGATGACAACACAATATTATGCAGCTTTAAGTTTTGTAGTAAATACAATCAACTGCTCTTTTGTCAACATTACATCACATTATATGATAGTGGATCATTACCTCCCTGTATTACGTAAACATATTGATTCACATATTTTAGGAGCTGTGTTTTTGTCCTTTTTTGTCACAGTGCAAATATTCTCAGTAGCATTGTGTAATATCTGTACAGTTAAACCAAAGCTGCGGCCAACTGTTGGTTAGCTTGCTGAAAAAATTGTTATTTAGTTTTGACCAACTGTCAGTCTGTGATGGAGCTCATTTTTGTTATAATTCAGATAAAACAAGGAGAGCTGCTTTTTTTTCCCCTGTTTCAACACATCTAAAGTAACCAAATGCTGGCCCAGTTCCCAAAATGCCAAACTACTCATTTCAAGTGAAAGTTCAGGATGTTTAAACTGACAGCATCACAGATAAGGTTCTTGCAGATTGAAAATGATCAGCTGGAATTTTTCACGACTGTGCACATAAGTCTGAGCAAATTCACACTATGAAGGTGAGAAATAATCTTGCCTGTCTGTGTAAACACCCTCAACTTTTCCATTTTAGAAAAAAAACAAAACAAAAAGAAACATAAGAGCACAGGAGCCCTCTGGTTGTTTCCAAAACGGATACAGCTCAGAGGGGCCCACGGCTCCAGCCTCACATACCAGTGCTGCTGTAGAAGGCAAGCCCAAAGGAAGGCTGGAAGTCTTCAATAAAAAACTGCGAGAGCACGATCTCGTCAGTCCTTAATGAATCGTTCCCGTTCTTCCAGTAGAGCATTAAGTCGTTCTCATTGTAAGCATCTTCAAGAGAGGAGAGAAGGAGGGGTGTGGGGCGGAGGGGGGTGGACACCTTCACATACGTTGCCTCTCTTGGAAGATTCATGTATTGTTTTCTTTGATTTTCTCAGTGGAGAGGAGGGAGCGCGCAGAACTGGGACTCCAGCCTCTCTTCTGAGATCAGCATCCATGTTTTTTTTTATACTTGTATTACTTTGAAACAATAAATATAGATAGAAAAACACTCGAAAGACAAAAGAATCCTAGAACTCTGCAGCGATTCAGATTCTAAAAATAATCCAGAGCAAATCCTGCGTCAGAGAGACAGGCATGTATATTGGACAGAGAGTGACCTGACTGAGGATTATGATACTCCGAGCAAGAAAAAGTTGCTGTGTGTTCATAGAGGATGCTAATGCGCTCAGAGCTGCACAGAGTGCCTTTCTGCCTCAACTGTATTGTGCTCGATGTTGTCTTGTTTGACTTTTGGGTAGTGTTTGAATAATTTACCAAACTAAAAGCTTTGAATTACAAAGTAGCAAAAAAAAAAAAAAATACGTTGCATAAC
Organism: Parablennius parvicornis; assembly: GCA_900302745.1. Lineage (NCBI taxonomy): Eukaryota > Metazoa > Chordata > Actinopteri > Blenniiformes > Blenniidae > Parablennius > Parablennius parvicornis. The sequence goes on along the minus strand of OMNM01062160.1, from coordinate 9,429 downwards.
ATGTTTACGAGCAAAACACATCAAGCAAGCAAAAGCACATCTAAAGCAGGAATTAACGAGTGAAACCAGACTTGGATGTCCTATCAGGAATTTTTAAAGGGGCAGTGTTGGGTCTGTAGGTTGATACTTACAGCTCTCCAGCTCCAGAGAGCAGTTCTGTGTGTCCAGAGGGAAGCTACTGAAGTCCATTGAGCAAAGGGCAGTCACAGTGATCCTGAAACACAGCTTACATTTAAAAAAGACAAGCCTACATAAATACAGCAACCACTTAATAAAAAGTGTGTCACATGTATCGTTTGGTGACCTTAGTAAACCAGCACGCAGGACGTCAAGATTACATTAAGCTACATTGCATTTGGTGCTTATGTGTCAGGCGGTTTGTGGCTGCAGGCTGCAGCCGACCAACCACAGATGACGGCATATTGTTGACATCTGCTGTAATGGATATGATGGATGTTGTTTGTCCAGCTCCTCATATTCCCACTTTGCTCACTAAAGCCTAGAGATAGCCCATTTCAAATGATCTTCTTTGTGAAGTCTAGTTTATTATGTTTGAGTTTATTGTAGATTTGAATCCTTGAATCCTTGACAAATGCTGCACACAGAGTTCATCGTGGTGCAGAAAAAAGATTAGATGATGCAACCCTGCTTGGTTTGATGTTGCTTGAACTTTTTACAGACACATGCTTTTACTCGCTAACTTCAGTGACTTCATTTACAGCTACGTAGTTACTTAACTGGTCAAATCTGCCTCTAGGTTTCAAACTTATTTATCTCAATTAAAAACTTTCCAGCCTTTCATTGCCCATATCATACATGAGATTGATGGCAAGGAAATGTGAACAGGAAGTGACTGAGGAGTATGGACTACAGTAAAAACTGTTGCAGAAAACATTCATCTCTATCCACGAATGTGCAGAAAATAGATTAAAATACATTAAAACCTGTAAAAGATTAAAAAAAAAAAAAAGATCTAAAAGTTCTAAATATTTTTACAGTTTGTTTCTTTGCAAATTTTACTGGTCTTTCTCTTTTGTGTTATAATCTTTTCTAATACTGGAGAAACAACTCATAGCTGTTGTACAAGGCTTTCATGTAGTATTAACAAATATTTGCAGCATTAAAACAGTTTCTGAACAGGTTGATTAGGTTTATCAGCTCTCTGTATTAAATCTGATATCTTAATTGGCTTCTCTGAACAAAAATGGAATAAATCAATCATGTCTGTCTTTTACAGTATTTAACACTTAAGTATGAAAACTCCGGCAGTTAGTTAGTTAATAAACCACAAAGACAAAAAAAACAATCATTCAATTTTATGAAGAAGATAAAGAACTGAGCCATTAGATTCAGCTTGCTATTTTCAGGACTCTGCTTTAGTCCACATTGATCACTGGTGCAGTTCACCAAAACCCGAATGGCACTTTTCCCCATCCCTACTTTGAAGCTCGTTTCTTTTGGGGACTTTTTTATGAATCACCTAACACTGTAGAGGATATTTCCATCAGGATAAACCCTCAGCATGATATTCTCCATAGTGGTGTCATGGATGAATGAACGCTTGGAGTGGACGAAGAACACGTCTGGAACCCAGATTTTCTTCACAAGACGAGAATCGAAGGTTCGACTCTTGTTGCTGCTAGAGGGAAATGCCAGGCGATCGTCCTGCCAGTAATGCCTCAGGTAGAGAGTCATGGTGAAGTCCTGGAGAAGAAACAGAACATTGACATTTAAGCCCAGCAGATACATTTACTTTGTCCATATTTGTTTTTACAGAAATCTTATAAACTCATACCATGTTCACTTCAGATATGCTGTCAATGCTCTCCACCTGGACGTCAATGCCGACAGGGATGGCTGAACCTGCAGAGGGTCAGATGTCATTGTATTAGCTTCAAGCAACAGTTGGATCACATCTCATGTGGATTATCAGCCCGCACATCTGCCATAGTTTATGTTTGTGTTAATCCCCGAGCTATAAACTAAGATATAAACCACATATCACAAGCAAGAGAGACAACAGGCTCAATGGAAGTGTTGACCCTTTAAAAGCAATCTGCTTCTTAAGCATGACTCGTCACTTTGTGCTTTCCCTTATGTAATTTTAAATTCCAGTATCATTCACCAGAAGTCACACACAGCTGGCTGCTCAAGCTTTGAATCCAGGATGAGACAATAATCCTCATCCTCACCTCTGTAAATCTGCTACTCACTCAGAAGCTCAGATAAGATACATCAAACTTTATGGTTTGTATCATCGGTCAACTTGGTTTGACTTCCCACTAAATGTCATTACTGTGACGATTTATAGAAAAATATCAGGTTTGACTTCTAATATTTTTCTAGAAATGTTATCATTCAACAAAACTATAAAGAACAATATTTTCTAATAAACGGGGAAAAATGTCTTAGAATACAATTTCTGACCAAGGGAAATCAGTTTGTACATCTGTTTAAGCCTTCTCACATGTCCTAATGTGCCTCCATTGATTTGGAATGGGTGAATGTGACTAAAGCGCTTTGGGACTGCTCAAGCAGTTGACAAGTGAAATCCATTGACGATTTACTGTCTGTATCTTCAACAGAGTAACAACATATTTCCAGTGTACTGAGCAAGTCAAACTAATACGTGCGGCTTGTACATTTTTGTGAAGAGCAGAGTGAAGGGTGGCATCTGATAGTGTATATAGACAGTAACAAAAGGATATAAAACTCTTTAACCAACATTAATGGAGAGCTACATCTCAAAAATATCCCATTGGATAATATGTTTCTCTGTAAATTGTGATTTTTGGTCAGCTTTACAGACTATATTTTATTACTATACAAATGATTTAATCAAATATAAATGCTCCATGATTGTTTTTGTTCAGACTGAAACTTATGAAAATGTACTTAATTACCACCCTCTGACTGAATTCAGCAACATTGAATAAGCAACCTGTAAAGAGTTAAAGCAGGTTCAGAAAGGTTGATTACCCTGATTTACATCAGTATTTAGTTGTACACCTGTTTGAACCTGAAGAAGGATGAATTACACATATTAGCAATGAAAGATAGTAATTATCTGCTTTGGACAAGTTGGAGTCATTAAGACTCACTGGCTTGTCTCTGGGGAGCTCAGTTGGGTGGGCTCAGCTTTGGGGTGCCCAAAGTTTCTTCAGTTATCTTCAGCAAATATTTTTTAGAAGAAAGGCATCACTGTAGGAGAATCTTTGTACAACTTTAGGAATCAGTTACTTATTCATTCCCGCCATACACACTTGTTATTAGACACTGCCGAGCGAGGATATTAACATAACTGCTGTGAATTATACCTGTGAAACCTTGGCCCCAAGGCTAAAACGACAGTACTGTTCAAGTCTGTCACATTTTTAATGATTATCACAATCTTTCAAAATGAGTTGGTTTCTCTGGTCTATCATTAAAACCACAAGTTATTGTGGCGACAATAGTGTAAAAACTGTTAAAAATTATCAAATATTCTTTTTACTTTTCGATTTTCTGTTTCAAATCTTACAAACCGTTTGGAGCAGAAGGGAAGTGGGAGGTGGCAGCAGTGGCTTGTGCTTGGATATTATTTTCTGACTGTGTTCTTGTGTCCTACATCCGACAACCACTCCTTAATAAATTAAACAAGCTGACAAATCCTTTTACTGACACAAGAGACGTCATCTGATTTCTTGCAGGGCCGGTTATGTTGGCATAACCAGATGACTGTGTGAACCTACAAGGACAAAAATGATCCCCTGTGAGTATCCTACAGATTACCAACAACAACACCGACACATTCATTTCAGCTCGTGTTCCGCCTCAGACAATCACTTCTTCCAACAATCCAGTGGTTGGCATTTTAGCCGACACGACACGACATTACATAAATCAAAATTACTGGAAGAAAGTGTGAACTGCACCAAAGGACTGAGAGCGGGAAAACTAAACAGGGCTCTTCTTTCAACTTACCAAATAGCAATGACGGATTGAGGACTGCAGGCACATGTTTGAGCAACGAAGGCAAACATTTGCTCAACATGTTTTAATTGATTTAATACGTAGCAAAATACCGTTGTGTTGCAGTTACATAAATATGCTATGCAGTGTATATGAAATGGAACAGTTCTTATGTCATTGCCATTGGCAGAATACGGTTAACGTATGATGTGTACTATAAACGCCCATTTTTATCTGTGCCATTACCTAATGAAGGTAAGCACTCAAAACCATCAGTCCATGATTGCAGGAGAAGATCAATGAGGGGGATTATGTCAGGGTGCTGGTGCCTGGGCAGGTTTGTAGATACTGCTACAAGGTTCTATTTCTTGATTTTCTATGTTCTTACATTATTGTGAGAATTAATTTCTTACACATTAAAATTATCTGAGATATACATTTAGATATATAAATGTAATCAGGTGTAAGATTATTCATAATAGTGAGGAAAACAATCAGCTCAACCCTTGAACAGGCTACGTGCACCATTCAATACATATTTTCCATCATTCTGTATGATGAAAAAGTTTTTCTGGGGTCAATCAATCATTCATCAAAAGTCTTGTCTTATGGGTTCATACTCTTACTTATTTCACAAAACAAAATTCCTTCCAATGGTGCAGGACTTAATGAGCAGAGAGTAAGTAGTTAAATATACCCCAAACTGATATGGTCTATTTGGTGACCTTTAGTGGTTTGAAGTGTGACAGCTACTCATATTATGATAAAATAATACGTTTGATACATTTAAAAAGTTGTATATGTAATACTTAAAGTGCCTTCAACTCTATCAAATAAAACACGACAATGTTCAATATCTGGACCTTTTTGTTCCGTATAAGGCCAACATAACCTGAGACATACAAATCCTAAAACTAAAATAATATAGGCTAACAATGGAATTGTTTTATCCATGCGTAAATTAGATAATCAGTAGCTTTAGTCTATTTTTTGTGTCTTTAATTGTATTGAATGTATTGAGTGGAGGCAAAATGAAAAACAAGTGACTTTATTATTAAATATTAGGTAAATAAAAGTTTCCATTTTATCAAAACCCAAGTAAAATGAAGATTTTCTCACTGGTGATGATTGTCATCCAAATGTTCAATCTTGGCACACAGTTTTCACCAGATGTTCTTCCTGAAACAATCGGAATTGTTGGCATTCGAGGTCTTGGTCACGGGGTTTCGGCTGATACGAACTGCCAAACCATCATTGACAAGTTGACCTTCACAATGAAGGAATGTAAATTGCTTCCCGCTAACATCTCAGTGTGTGTTTGCAGGTGTGCATTTGAAACAGGAACGAAACATGTAATTAGTGTTCAGAACTGTACAGCATGTGAACCGGAAAATTACGCACCTTCCAAAGATAACATCACGCAGCAAAAAGAGTTTTACTGCTTTTGTAAGATCTATTGTTCGCCAAGAAAAACACACAAGAGCCGATATTGTGAAACAGACAGAAATAGACATTCTGTTGTCATAAGTCATAAGACTCCATGCATACAATGTATGTCTGGTGGAGGTTTTTATTTCTGGTTTTGTGCTGTAGATGGGTGGTGACATTTAAAGTAATTTAATTGCAAGTAAGAGGCTTGATTACTAGTTACTGACAGAGAAAAAAAAACTATGTTAAATACAGGTATTGCTGCATCAATCAGTTCCCTTCTCTCAAGGTTATTATATTGTTTGGAGCTGAAATAAAAGATGCCGTTGTAACCCTGATTGAGGAAAACAGACTTAAAATCTAAAGTTAAAATAGAATTTATGATTATATTATATTAAATATAACTATATTGATTAGAAATGTTGACTCTAACTTGCCTCTTGGTGTGAATGTGAGTTTGTGTGGTTCTCTATATCTGCGATGGACTGTTGGCCTGTCCACACTGCATCCTGCCCTCGCACATAGTAATCTGGGATGGGCGCCAGCACACTGCAACCCCGAACAGGATTAAACAGTATAGAAGATGGATGGATGAATTATAAATGTTATCCCTTATAAGAACAGACCCAACAGTTGTTGTATTTTTCATATCTCAATTACTTGAGCAAGTTCGCACAAGGGAAGAGTGTAAGCTAAATCCAAACCTGTGCTTAGAAATACAGACACAGACAGAATTAGGAACACAGTTCAGATTATTTCCCCCTGCACTACAGTCTGCAGTCATTGTCTCACGCAGCAGACAATCTAGGTCACCAAGGTTTTTTTTTGGGAGGCCTAATACCAAAGACAACACAGTAACCTACATTAACCATACAGATTTACCAGGAGAGCACATGGTTATGACAGATAATACGAAAAACTGAAAAAGATGAAAACAGGGGAGAAGTTATGGAACGGATGAGGTGTGCAACTCACCTCCGAAGCCCGGCCTCATTGCAAAGTCGTGATCTTCAATGCGAAGCAGCTGCTCAGATTTAATTAGTAGAGATTTGGTGCTGTCCAGCTTTTTTATCTTAAGATCCACTCTTCTGGAAAACAGAGAAGTGAAAGCAGCTTGTGTAAAGTCTCAGTCAGTCTCTCACCAACAGGCCCCACTTCAAACAACAGTGACATCTGGTCGACGGAGTTAGTGATGGGTAATTGGACTTTTGCTCCCTGATTAAAACCAAAGGCTGGATTGAAATGACATCTTTTGCTTTCACTGAAGTCACTTTAATGTCACACTACTGGCTCGGCGACACAATGGATCCTCTCTCCTGAAACTGTTTCCTGCATTTATGTCTCACCTGAACTTTATGTTAGCTTTTTGTAACAATCTTTAAAGAAACAAACCATAACTGGGGAAACAAAACATGCAAATTAAATTTTTTTCCACTCAAAAACAATCAAAAATATTCTGGAGAAATATGTGAAAATTAATGTCACATGATTCTTTGCATGGCCTGCTTTCACCTTCAACTAACATTACTGAAACTGATCATTTTAGCAATATCGCCATATTGGTGACATCATAAAAGAACAGTAAAAGAAGCCACACAATTTCACAATTTCACACAATTTCAGGAAATCAAGGAATCATGCAAGACTCACCCTCCATGCTTCTGTTTGGTGTTCTCCCCGACATACATCTCCTTGTGCCTCCTCTTGTTGGGAAAGTGACTGCTGTTGAGCTGGGTGACGGGCCAGAACCAGGCCAAGCACATCAGTCTAAAGGCCAGGAGGGCCACTCTCATGGTGAGGCTGGGGCTGGAAAGACGAGAGGAACCCGAGAGTCCCTCCCTCTTGGTCAGTGTCTGGCCCAGGCAAAGACCCCGTCCTCTACCAGTATGTCCATGTCCCAGCGGCAGCACTCATTCTGTCCTGCCACGCACACAACCCAGACACTTCTGCTTTATCCTGCACACTCATCTCCTCTAACATGGTGAACATCAGCTGAGATATCCAGAGCTTAGCTCCAGCGCACAGGCATCCCCCCTGGCTGAGCTCGCTTGTCACTGTGCCATCACTCTGCTTACGTTTCCTGACACAACATGTTACTGCAGCTCCCCGCTGTCCCCACCCTCTGATTTAAAACCAAATATCAATTTATTCCTATAATGACAAAGGAATACCATTAATTCCTCACTAATCTTCTTTTCTGCCGTTGGTGAAATCTTTCAGTAACCTACAAACTGGAGGCAGCAGAGGGCGGGGAAAGGGGTGGGTGGAGGGGGGTGGGTTATTACAACCAGCAGTTTCATCATCGTTCTGACCAGATAAAAATAAAAAGCCTGTAGCCTACTTTTATGCAGTGGAGGATTTTCCCTGGAGTTGCACTCTGTGCTGGTCAGAGGACCCGAATGATCCCACCCAGAATAGTCTGATGCAAACATATGTTTGTTCAACATTTGCAAACATTGCACGCATAGCTCCTGAAAGAAAGTTTGATTTGAAGCAGACGGCTTTAAACCTGTCATAACTTGAAAAAAAATCCTCAGTACAGCAAGTGTTACTGACCTTATAGTCACATTTTATGAAAAAAAAAAGATTAACCTCCTTGTAAAAACACAGGACACAGAAACCCAGACCAACAGACAAATAGTAGCGATTGCCTTATAAAGTTTGCCACAAGGAAAGAAAATCAAAAATCAACAGTACAAAAAGAACTTTCACACACATTTTTTGCATGAGAAGGGAATTTAATTTGCTCTTTATAACATTGAAATCAGGTTTATTTTATTGGTCTTTCACCACAGTAACAGCTGAAAGTGACACAGCAGCTCAGTAAATGTAAGGAGTTTCAGCTGATCAATCTGTCGGTGAAGCTACTGTGTTATCCTTTATTGTGCACATATTCTTTCCTTGGTGAACAATCCTTTCAATTAGGTCTTTTCAGGGGTCAACTACATGCAGGCAACATTTCAGTTTTTATTATTGTCGCTCTCAGAACTCACGCAGCTAATTTTTCAAGTAATTTGAAACATTTCTTCATTTATCCTTTTTTAAAGTCATCAGACTTTTAAAAGGAATCAAAGTAAGAACAATCAAAAAAATCTATAAAACATGTTAAGAAAAAAGTGAATTATTTTTTTTTCTGATGTAATAATATATTGGATAAAGGCCAGTAATTTGAAATGAAAAAAAAAAATGTTGCCGAATCAATCATAAAATCAAAACAATGACATCATGCCTCTAGTGGCATGCTCCCTTTAATCCGGTATTACAGTTGATTGAGGACAGACATGAGCAATGTCATCTTAAAGAATCGTGCACGTGGACCCTGGTTCACTGGCACATGTGACCCCCACAGCAGCTGGACATCCATTGACACGAGGCACTCACGTCTCATCCGCGCCCTCTAGAGGTAATTTATCAGATCGCGTGAACAAGTTTACATGTTCAGACCTCTGCTTTCAAGGTAAAAAAGAAATAATTAATAAACTTCATAATTGATGTATTGTTGAAGTAAATCACATATATTCTGCACATTTTAAGCCATAATTCACAAAAGACAAATTCATTCATGATTTGGGTAAAGTTTTATCATTTTACAATGGTCGATGTCATTTTCATTTTTTCTTTTCTTTTGCTTGTTGGAAACATGTAGGGTCCAGAAAAAAATGTAAAGAAAATACAAAATACAATATAATAATGCAACATTTTTATTAGGCAAAAAGTAAATACAACCATAAAAAACAAACAAACAAAAACCATATTACTCCATGTTATTCTAATTGGAACATAAAAAGGCATGTATCCCTTTTTTCATTTTATTATAAATTCAAAGAGGTTTCCCCTTTTCAAGTGGCAGAGATGTGATGTGGTAAACTCATTTCAGGTGTTGTGCAGAGTGTTGCATTCTCAGGCAGTCGAGTTAAACTTTTACCCACCTGGTTAATTAGTCAGTGTTTCATTAGGGTGAGGAAGGATGTAAACTGGAATCACACACACACACACACACACACACACACACACACACACACACACACACACACACACACACACCTCATA